>JAKSZT010054030.1:50652977-50806995 GCA_026826555.1 Tolypeutes matacus
AGCCGCTTCCCAATAGTATCTTCTTATAGTCCCTTTTATTTCTTTGTGGTCATTAGTAATGTCCACCATTTAATTTCCGATTTCAAATATTTGTGTTTTCTCTCCTCTTTTTTTGTCAGTCTAACTAAAAGTTTGTCAATTTTATTGACCTTTTCTAAGAACCAACTTTTGGTTTTGTTGATTCTCTCAATTATTATTATCATTATTATTATTTTTATTTTTATTTATTTTTTTTTTTTTTGAGGTACCAGGGTTGGGAATTGAACCCAGGACCTCACATGTGAGAAGCCAATGCTCAACCACTGAGCCACATTAGCTCCCTTGAGTTGGTTCTTTCGTTCGTTTTGCTTGTTGTTTATTTTTGTTTTTAGGAGGTACCAGGAACGAAACCCTGAACTTCCCATGTTGGGAAGGAAGCGCTTAACGGCTTGAGCCACATCACCTCCCTCTATTAAGTATTTTATTCTCATTTCATTTATCTCTGCTCTTATTTTTATTTCCTTCCTTCTGCTCCCTGTGGGCTTAGTTTGATCTTCTTTTTCTAGATACTCCAGTTGTGAGGCAAGGTCTCTGATTTGAGATCTTTCCGTTGTTGTTATTGTTATTTCTTTTTCTTTCATTTTGTTTTATTTTCTTTCTTCTTTTTTAATGTAAGCTTTTAGAGCTATAAATATCCCTCTCAGCACTGCCTTTGCTGCATTCCATAAGTTTTGGAATATTGTGGTTTCATTTTCTTTTGTTTTCTAAGTTCCCTTTTTACTTCTTCTTTGACCCATTGGTTGTTTAAGAGTGCATTGTGTAATTGCCACATATTTGTGAATTTTCCCATTCTCCCTCTGTTGCTGCTTTCTAGTTCTGGTTGGAGAAGACACTTTGCATTTTTTAATTTATTGAGACTTGTTTTGTGACATATAATATATGGTCTGTTCTGGAGTATGATCCATTTGCAATATCCTTGGTTTTTTTTTGAAATTATTATTATTAGAGAAATTGTGGGTTTACAAAACAATCATGCATAAAGTATAAGATTCCCATATACCACCCATTTAGTAACACCTTGCAGTTATGTGATACATTTGTTATAATTGATGAAAGCAACTTTTTATAATTGTGCTATTAACTTCAGACCATGGTTGCTTGTTATTTTTAAACATGACAAAATATGTGGTTCATGAATGCTTTTATTAGAAATTTAGTTATACTCTCATATTTTTACATTGTTACACTTAATTTTGATAAACTTTTACTGTTTGCTCCATTTTTATTTTTAGATGACCTCTTAGTACTTCATCTCTCTGACCTGATTCGTATGGCATTCATGGCTGCAACTGATCATAGCAACCAGCTGAGAATGGCTGGGCTCCAAGCTCTTGAAGACATTATCAAGAAGTTTGCGTCTGTGCCTGAACCAGAATTTCCAGGTCATGTGATTCTGGAGCAGTATCAAGCTAATGTGAGATTTTTCTGTTTGGGAACTTAAAATTGATCTAAGTGAGCATTAAAGGAAAGAAGACTCCCTGGAAGAATATATTTGGAACTTCAATCTACTTATTTATGTAGGATGTGTATCATTAGTCATATTTTCTGTTACATAGTCTCAGTCAATCCACAGTTGAAGAAACAATGGTGTGAAACTGTTGTTGCTATTTTTAAGTTCTGATAGCGTATTAGTAATAAAACTAGAATAGAAATTCCAGCCCAGCCTTCCCATCTTGTGTTTAGGTCTTTAGCCATGCCATCTAAAAGATAAAGGGAATATTCAGAAGAGTGTTTGGATTAGCTGTCATTATTTTTATAAGTCAAGTCTTGATAAACATTTTTAAAATAAAAAGCAGTTGCTCCTTGTATTCTGCAGGATAAATTAATTTTTAATAACAGCAATTTAAAAGTTATACTGATAGAATTAAATACTTTCAAAAGATTTTTAAAATTTTTTTCTAAACTGAAATATAATTGTTCTTTCTGGGATTTATAGCTTTATTTAGGTCCTTTAAATGAGGCAATAAATCTAATCCTAGTAATGGGGAATTATGTGAAGGCAAAAAAATCTGTATTAGTAAATAAAAAGTAATTAAATATTTTTTGCTATGATGATGCTAAAATCTTGAGTCCAGACACACTACAACTAATGCTTTAACGTACACAAAATAAAAAGGTATGAATAATTTATAATTCATTAGTTTTCCATCATAAGTACAGATGAGGGAGTTATAGCTTCTATCCCAATTAACTATAGAAAACCTATACACACTTTTTCACTCCCAAATACCCAGCATATCAGAATGAGGGACTTTTTTTTTTTTTAAACTTTTTATATAAAAATAATTTCAAAGGTACAGAAAAGTTACAAGAATAGTTCAAAAGCTGTCTTATTCCCTTTACCCGGATTCACCAATCTTTACTTTTGCTCCATTTGCTTTATCATTGATATTTTTCTCTGTCTATACAAACACACACACACTTTTTTCCCTAAACCATTTAAAAGTAAGTTATGTATATCATGTACCTTTACCCAACACTTCAGTGTATGTTTCCAAAGGACAAGAACATTCTTTTATGCAACCACAGAACAGTTACCAACTTCAGGAAATTAAACATTGGCATTCTTCACTTTCAAGTAATCTACTATTTTAGTTTTTCCAATTAGCCCCACAATGTCTTTTATAGTGTTTTTTTCTCCTTCACCAGAAGATCCAATGCAGGATCACATGATTAGTTGCTGTATGTCTTTATTCAGAGAGAAGGACTTTGATCCATTTCTCCTCTGCTCATGATATGACTTAGTGTATTTGATTGTTAGTTTAAGGGGAAAAAAATCTCAATTCAGAAATTCGCTACCTCATTCCTTTTTTCAGCTCATATTATTAAATCTACTAATTAATCTCAGAATCTATGACTGATTTTAGTTTATTTCAAACTAAAACTCCTATTCCTTCACTTACAAATATAATAAAAGTACATAAATTCATATTTCTTGAGTAACTTTTTCTTAAGTTTCTCTTTTCAAAGTGAAATGATCTTGAGGACCCTTTAGTGACTATAAGAAGTTTTAGTGCTACTCAGATTTTTAAAGGAATTTTAAAAATTCCTTTAAAATCTAGTTGTTTGTGCTTCACCCATGAGGTAAAAATATAAATGCACACAAAAAACAACAAACAGCTCTTTCGCTCTCTTTTTTTTTTTAATCTCTGGTAACAGTGACTTTGTTAGAAAATCCTGATAACTATTAATCAAAAACAAAAGAAAGTTAAGATTAATTACCTGTTTTGTATAGCATTCATTCATATAAATTTGATACGGATAACTTGGAAAACAAAAGAAAAATGGTATGGTTGAGTTTATTGTAAATGAAAAGAAAGATGAGAAAGAAGTGATAAGAAGGAAAACAACAAAGTTATGCTTTGTGTGTTTTCATCTCCAAAGACACAAGAGACTTTATGTTTATTAATTTTAAAAATAAAATTCTTGTATTCATTTGTCTAGGTGGGAGCTGCTCTAAGACCAGCTTTTTCTCAAGATACTCCATCAGACATAATAGCAAAAGCTTGCCAGGTAAGGAGAAATATTGGTTTTCTGTAGTTAATGTTGACACAGTTATTTTAGAATTTCACTTCCAAGAAAGAAGAAAAAGGAAATAATATTTATTTTTATCTTGCAAATACAGCTGCGGCAGTTGCCTTTTTTCTGTATCAAATGATGAAATTGTAACTGTTAATCAACATTCCATTTTTGTGATAGCTGAGGACATGAGTTTGGGGTACATAGGTCTTATATTATCCAGAGGTGAACAGACATGTGAAAATCATGAAGGATTAAAATAAAAATAAGATCTCAAAATTTATAATAATTAGACAACCAGCAAGAAGGCAGCAGAGTAAGGGGCTCCTAAAGTCAGCTCGTGCTACAGGGCAGTTAGTAATCACCCAGAGCTATGTAAAGCATCTCTTTGAGGGCTCCAGGAGACTAGAAGAGCAGCCTGCAACATCCTTGAAAGAATGGAAGGTAGAGACTGCACATTGCAGAGAAGATTCATGAATAGAGCCCTCCACGCTGTGGAGGCCAGTGCCCATCGTCCACTGGAGGCACAAGCTGCCTCAGGAGCTGTTCCATAGCTGGAATTGGAAGCTCCATTTCCCAAAAATGGGAGAGGGTGAGACGTTTGGGCACCAGCTTCAGCTACTGATTAGTAAATTCGGCGGGCTAAAGTATAATCCTAAGAACAGCTGAAGTTTGAACCTGACCAAGTTAGAAAGAGGCTGGTAGCCACCATTTTAACTCCACCCCTGCCATGAGGGGGAGCGGGGCGGACTGAAAACCACAGTGCTTGTAGGGACCGGATTTTTTCCATCCCGATTGGATAACAGCTCTAGCATAAGCCCCAGCCCCACCTCTGGCAGGGAGGAAGTGGAGGGACCTGCGCCAGCCTCTGGGAAAATACAGGCCATGACACAGAGGCTGGTGATCATCCTACCCTAGCAGCGCAAACCACCTCAGGAGCTATTCTGTTGCTGGAGTTGAAACTCCATTTCTAAAAAACAGGGCAAGAAGAGATGGTTGGTCACCGACTTCAGCTACTGATTAGTAAATTTGGCTGGCTAAAGTATAACCCTAAGGACAGCTAAAAGTTTGGACCTGTCCAAGTGGGAAAGAGGCCAGTAGCTGCCATTTTGACTCTGCCCCACGCATGAGGGAAGGCAGGGCTGATTGAAAATCACAGTGATTGTAGGGACCAGCTTCTTTCCACCCAGATGGCCTGCAACCCTAGCCTAGGCTTCAGCCCCACCTCTGGCAGGGCGGAAGCTGGCAGGACCTGCGCAGCCTCTCTGGGTACATTCGACTGTTACAGAATGAATAGTTGGAAGTCTACTGGGACAACTGCAGTCATTTTGGGCCCGCACAGCATAGATTGCTGCCCACACCTGCAGCTCCATCCCCGCCCCAGGCAGGGGAGAAAGGGGTGTGAAGCTTCATCAGTCTCTGGGCAAGTACAGTCTAGGCCTGCGTGACTTGGATTATTACACATGGCTGTGGCTCTGTCCCTACCCCAGGCAAAGGAGAAAGTTGGGAGAAGCTTCATTGGTCCCTGGGGCAATGTAGACAGCTTGAGCCTCCACAGCTTACAGCACCAATTACATCCTTGGCTCCTACTACACAACCAGCAAGGGAGAAAGGGCAAGAAAGCCCTAAACAAAAGAGAGAAACTGTACCTAGAATAAATACATCTAGTAAGCCAGATACCAAGCCACCAACAAAAAATTATAATCCATACCAAAAACAAGATATTGGCCCAGTTAAAGGAATAAGATAAGCCTCCAGATGAAGTAAAGGAGTTAAGACAACTAATCAGAGATGTTCAAGCAAATCTCCTTAGTAAATTCAATGAGATAGCTAAAGAGACTTAAGGATATTAAGAATACATTGGGGGAAGCGGCTGTGGCTCGGTCAGTGGGGCTCCCGTTTGCCATGTGGGAGGCCCTGGGTTCGGTTCCCGGGGCCTCCTGGTGGGGGTAGGCCCGCCCGTGCGGCGTGGTTGGCTGACCCAGCGAGCACAAGCGGCAAGGCGGGGATAAATGAATAAATAAATAAAATCTTTAAAAAAAAAAAAAAAGAATACATTGGATGAGCACAAAGAAGAATTTGAAAGCATACATAGGAAAATCGCAGATCTTAAGGGAAAGAAGGTCACGATAAATGAAATTAGAAATACACTGGAGGAGGCAGATGTGGCTCAAATGGTTGGGCATCCGTCTGCCGTATGGAGGGACCTGGGTTCGATCCCCAGGACCTACTGGTAAAATAAAATAAAATAAAAAGATACACTGGAGTCATTTAACAGCAGTTTTGAGGAGGCAGAAGAAAGGATTGGTGAGCTTGAAGAAATGGCTTCTGAAAGTGAACAAACAAAAGAAGAGATGAAGAAAAGAATGGAAAAAATTGAACAAGGTCTCAGAGAACTAAACGACAGCAAGAGATGTGCAACCATATGTGTCATAGATGTCCCAGAAGGAGAAGGTAAAAGGGGTAGAAGTAATATATGAAAAAATAATGGTAAAAAATTTCTCAACCCTATGAAGGACTTAGATAATCTGTGTCCAAGAAGCACCACATACTGCCATCTGAATAAATCTGAATAGACCAACTCTGAGACACTTAGTAATCAGAATGTCAAATACTAAAGACAAAGAGAATTCTGTGAGCAGCAAGAACAAAGCAATGCATAACATATAAGGGATACCCAATTAGATTAAGTGCTGATTTCTCATCAGAAACCATGGAGGCAAGAAAACAGTGGTATAATATATTTAAGATACTGCAAGAGAAAAACTTCCAGCCAAGAATCTTGTATCAGGAAGATTGTCTTTGAAAAATTAGGGCGAGGAAAGAGGATATGGCTCATGCAACTGAGCTCCTGCCTACCACGTGAGAGGTCCCTGGTTCAGTTCCCAGTGCCTCCTAAAGAAGTCAGCAACCTGGCACGAGGAGCAGGCACAGCAAGCTGACACAACAAGAGACACAAAAAGAAAAATATAATGAGAGACACAACAAAGCAGGGAGTGGAGGTTTCCAGTGCCTCCTAAAGAGGACGAGTAGGACCGCAAGCTGATGCGATGGGCAGGCATGGCACTCTGACTCAACAATATGACACAACAAGAGACACAAGAGAAAAAACATAATGAGAGACACAACAAGGCAGGGAATGGAGGTGGCTCAAGCAATTAGGTGTCTCCCTCCCATATCACAGGTCCTGGGGTTTGCTTCCCGCTGCCTACTAAAGAAACAAGACGAAAAGACACAGCAAGTGCAAACAACAAGGGGGTGGGGAGAAATAAATAAATCTTTAAAAAAATATGAGGGCAAGTTTAGAATATTCACAGATAAACTGAAATAAGAGTTTGTAATAAGAGACCCTCTTTGCAGGAAATACTAAAGGGAGTACTATAGTCTGGAAAGAAAAGACCGGGAAGAGAGGGACTTGGAAGAGAGTCTAGAAATGAAGATTATATTAGTAAAATAACTAAAAGTTTGATAAGAGGGTGAAAATAAAATATGACAGATTTTGCCAGAGGGCAAAATGGGTGAAATAAGAACTACCTTTACAGCAATAACATTTCATATTAATGGATTAAACTCCCCAATCAAAATACAAGACTGGTGGAATGGATGACAAAATAGGAGCCATCTATATGTTGTCTGCAAGAAGCTCACATTAGACCCAAGGATACCAATAGAAAGTGAAAGGCTGGTAAAAGATATTCAATGCATGCAGTAACCAATAAAATAAAATAAAAAGCCAGAGTAGCTATACTTGTATCAGATGAAATAGACTTTAAAAGACACTAGTAACGCTCAAAGAAGTCAGGAAAAAAAATTCCATTTACAATAGCAACTAAAAGAATAAAATATTTAGGAATAAACTTAACCAATGATGTAAAGACTTGTATTCAGAAAACTACAATGCACTGTTAAAAGAATCAAAAAAGACCTAAATAATTGGAAGAACATTCCATGCTCACAAATTGGAAGACTAAATATCATTAAGATGTGAATTCTACCCAAATTGATATACAGATTTCAATGCAATCCCGGTAAAAATTCCACTGGTATTTTTTAAATAAATGGAAAACATGATTATCAAATTTATTTGGAAGGGTAAGGGGTCCCAAATAGGCAGAAATATCTTAAAAAGGAAAAGTGAAATTGGAGGACTCTCACTTCCGGACTTTAAATTATATTACCTAGCTACTGTGGTATAAAAAGCATAGTACTGGCATAATGACAGACACAGACCATTGGAACCAAATTGATGGTTCAGAAACTAACCCTCACATCTATGGTCAAGTGATTTTTGGGTAGCCTGTCACACCCACCCAGTTCGGGCAGAACAGTACATTCAACAAATGGTGCTAAGTGAACTGGATGTCCATAGCCCAAAGAAAGAAAAAGGACTCCTATCTCATACCCTATACTAATATTAACTCAAAATGGATCAAAAACCTAAATATAAAAGCAAGAACCATAAAGCTTGTAGAAGAAAATATAAGAAACCATCTTCAAGACCTGATGGTAAGTGGTAGATTCTTAATATAAGAGGAAGACTGAGATGGACTACTGATGCTTAATGTATGTAGAAGTTTTAATTAACTTTGTTGTAAAAGTGTGGAAATGTATAGAGTTGATGGTAACACATTAGAGTGAGTAACAGCTGTTTTACAAATGGGAATGTGGCTGGATAGGGTAGTCTAGGGATATAAATGCCAATTGAAAGAAAGCTAGAGAGTAATCTCAGGACTGAATAACACAGTAAACACAGAGGTGGATGAGAATTGTGGTTGATGGTACAGATGCAAGAGTGTCCTTTGTGAGCTAGAGCAGATGTACATCACTATTGCAGGGTTGTGGGAATGTGCTGAAGCATGGGAAAAATACATCTGGAGTGACCTATGGACTGTGCTTAACAGCAATACTGTACTATTCATGCATCTATGCCAAAGAAGTACTGTGTTAATAATGGGGGAGTCTGGAAAAAGTGTGCCAGATGTATGCTATGGCCCATGGTTGGTGGTAATAGTCTGATGATATTATCTCATAATCTGTAACAAATGTTCCACCATGGTATGTTGGGTTGATGGAGGGGTGTTGTATGGGAATTCTGCACATGTGCATGATAGTTTTGTAAGTTCACAACTTCTGTAATAAAAATATATTAAAAATAATAATATTAGGGTGGGTTGGTGGAAAAATACATTAAATGTAAGATATGGGCTATAGTTAGTAATAAGATTTTGACAGTATTCTCTCATAATTTGTAACAAATGTCTCACAACAATGCACAGTGTTGGTGGTGGATTAATGTATGGGACCGCTGTATGATGTTATGCATATTTGCTTTGTAAGTTCACAACTTTTACTATACACTTAAAGAATGTATGATAATAAATAAGTCATAAAAGATTTTTTTTAACCACAGATTGTGAAAATTCTTTTTGATTAAGATTATAATAAGAGAATTAAAACACTTACATAAATATTTATTCTCAACTTTAAAAAGTTTAAAATCAGGAACACAAGACCATTCACCACGATTCAAAATCCAAATGCTTTGAAAACCAAAAGCCCCCCAAATCAAAAGCTTTTTCATAATTCTTTTGGCAGCAAAAGCTTATCCAACTTGGACTCATTTGGCCCAGGCCTGAAGCTGAGTAAGACCTGTAGTACTGATTATTCTCCTTAGTGTGATTCTTTTTTTTTTTTTTTCCTTAATATTACCATTAAAAATATTTTTTTGTTAGAGAACTTGTGGGTTTACCAACCAATTATGCATAAACAACAGAATTCCCATACACCACCACCAGCACCTTGCACTGGTGTGGAACATTTGTTACAATTGATGATAGCACTTTTTTGTAATTGTATTAAATTTTTTAAAACATTATTTACCTTTGTTACAATTGATGAAAAATTATTAAAATACTACTATTAACTATCATCCTTAGTTTATATTAGGTATATTTTTCCATATACAAAACTATTATTAAAACCTTGTATTAGTAGCATACATTTATTATAATTCATGAAAGAACATTCTTATACTTGTACTATCACCTGTAGTTCATTGTATACAGTAGGGTTCACTGTGTTATACAGTCCTATGCTTTATCTTTTAATTTTTATTCTAGTAAGATAGATGACCTAAAGTTTCCACACTTAACCATATTCATCCATATAAGTCAGTGCTGTTAATTACACAATAGTGTGCTACCATCACCACCATCTATTTCCAAACCTTTACAATCAACCTAAGTAGAAATTCTGTACAAATTAAGCATCAACTCCCCATCCCTAACCCCAATCTATCCCCTGGTAACCTATTCTAGAGTCTAACTCGATCAGTTTGTTCATCATAATTAGTTCATGTTGGTGAGATCATACAATATTTGTCCTTTGGTGTCTGATTTATATCACTCAACATAATGTCCTCAGGCTTCCTCCATGTTATTACATACATCAGGACTTCGTTCTTTTTTATGGCTGAATAATATTCCATTGTATGTATATACCACATTTTGTTTATCCATTCTTTGATTGATGGATGCTTGGGTTGCTTCCATCTTTTAGCAATTGTGAATAATGCCACTTATGAATATCAGTGTGCAAATACTTGTTACAGTCCCTGCTTTAAATTCTTCTGGGAACATACCTAGTAGCAGGATTGCCAGGTCATATGGTATTCTATACTTAGTTTCCGAAGGAACTGCCAAACTCCAGTGACTTTCCACAGCAGCAGCACCATTTTACATTCCCACCAACAATGAATGAGTGTTCCTGTTTCTCCACATCCTTGCCAACAGTTGTAGTTTTCTGTTTTTTTAATACTAGCCATTCTAGTGGGTATGAAATGATTATCTCATTATGGTTATAATTTACATTTCCCTAATAGCTTGTGATGTTGAGCATCTTTTCTTGTGCTTTTTTAGCCATGTGTATATCCTCTTTGGAGAAATGTTTACTGAAGTATTTTACCTATTTTTTACTTGAGTTGTTTGGCTTTTTATTGTTGAGTTATAGGATTTCTCTATATATTCTAAATATTAAACCCTTATCAGTGACAAAGTCTTTTTGTGTCCAATTTTTTTAGTTTTGTGGAAGTACCATTTATCGATTTTTTCCTTTGTTGTTTGTGCCTTGGATGTAAAGTCTAAGAAACCATTGCCTAACATAAGATCCCAAAGATACTTCCCTACATTTTCTTCTAGGAGTTTTATAGTCTGTTTCTTATATTTAAGTCTTTGATCCATTTTGAGTTAATTTTTATATATGGTGTGAGATAGGGGTCCTCTTTTGTTCTTTTGTATGTGAATATCCAGCTCACCCAGCACCGTTTGTTGAAGAGACTATTCTTTCCTAATTGAATGGGTTTGACAGCTTTGTCAAAAATCAGCCATAGATGTGAGGTTCTATTTCTGAACTCTCAGTTCTATTCTATTGATCAATATGTGTATCCTTGTGCCAATACCATGCTGTTTTGACCACTGCAGCTTAAGACAGTGTGAGTCCTCCAACTTTGTTCTTCTTTTTCAAGATGTTTTTGACTATTTGGGGCCCCTTACCCTTCCAAATAGATTTTATGATTGGCATTTCCATTTCTGCAAAGTAGATTGTTGGAATTTCGTTTGGGATTGTGTTGAATCTGTAAATCACTTTGGTTAGAATTGACATCTTAACAATATTTAGTCTTCCAATCCATGAACACAGAATGTCCCTCCATTTATTTAGGTCTTCTTTGATGTCTTTGAGCAATGTTTTGTAGTTTTCTGTGTACAAGTCCTACACATCCCTGATTAAATTTATTCCTAGATATTTGATTCTTCTAGTTGCTATTGTAAATGGAATTTTTTTTCTTGATTTCCTCCTCAGATTGCTCATTACTTGTGTATAGAAACACTACAGATTTTTGAGTGTTGATCTTGTACAGCACCACTTTGCTGAATAATTTATTAGCTCTAATAGCTTTGTTGTCGATTTGGGGGGGGTGTGGGCTTTCTATATATAGGATCAGGTCATATACCAATAGAGTGAAAAAAATTTATTCTGTTTGGTGTACAATGTGCTTCTTGAACATGTATTTTTATGTTCATAAGAGTTGGGAAATTTTCAGCCACTATTTCCTCAAATATTCTTTTTGCCCCTTTTCCCTTCTCTTCTCCTTCTGGGATACTCATGATGCATGTGTTTCTATGCTTCATGCTGTCACTCAAATCCTAAGACTCTGCTCAATTTTTTCTATTCTTTTCTCTAGCTGATCTTCTGACTATATGAGTTTGATTGTCCTGTCTTCTGATTCACGGATTCTTTCTTCTTCCTGTTCAAATCTCCTGTTGTATGCCTCTAGCATTGTTGTTGTTGTTGTTTTTAGGAGGTACTAGGGATTTAACCTGGGACCTCATACATGGGAAGCAGGAGCTCGAACCACTGAGCTACACCTGCTCCCTCTAGTATATTTTTTTTGTTCTTTTTTGTTGTTGTTAGTAGTATATTTTTAGTCTTTATTGTTGTGCCTTTCTTCCCCATAATTTCTGTTATGTTTCTTTTTATACTTTCAAATTCTTCTTTATGCTCACATATTTTCTTCCTAATATCCTTTATTTCTTTATGCATATTTTCCTTCATCTCGTTGAATTGATTTAGGAGATGTGTTTGAACTTCTTTGATTAGTTGTTCCAAATTCTGTGTCTCTGAAGTTTTTATTCGTTCCTTTCGGCCATATCTTCCTGTTTCTTAGTATAGATTGTTATTTTTCTAGGATGTCTCTAGGCAACTGATAATCTTGATGAGTTAACTCTGAAAATCTGTTTCTCCCTCCTGTCTAGGGTTTTATTGTTGGTTGGTTTCATGTTAAGGTTCTTTTTTAATGCTTCTTCTAATTTATTCTAAACCTTCAGAATAGCCCATGTTTAATTGTTCAGATTTTTTCAGCTCTTCTTTATCTGATTCTTGCCCTGGATATGTGGTACAATCTTTAAGATTTCACTTTTTGTGTAATCGTTTCACCTCCAAGAGAAAGCTTCCTTTCCTCTATTCCTTCTATGGGAATCTTGATCTGTTCTATTTTTTATTTTATTTTATTATTTTTTTTTTTTACTGGGGGATCGAACCCAGGTCCCTCCATATGGGAGACAGACGCCCAACCATTTGAGCCACATCCATCCCCCTATTTGTTTATTTTTGTGCAGAATTTTCTCTCCAGCTCCCATGATTTGTTTAAATTCTCTTCCATTTTCCTTACTCTCTTCAGTGCTGGGACCCTCCTGTCTTATAGCAGTCCAGTTTAATACCCTTCTCCTCCTTTATTTTATTTTTTTAATTTCCATGAGCTTTTCTGCCTCAGTTTTCTTCTCCATTAAGGTATCTTACCCTGGGGAGCCAGGTGTAGTCAAACCAGAAAGATATTCTGCATTTAGATAGTCAGTTAACAGAAACTGGATTGAGTGAGTGCAGCGCCTTCCAGCTGCTTCAGTTTTACTGCCTTCCCTGTCTTTACTTTTTCATTTTTTCCTTTTTCCTCCTCTGGGCCTTTTCTATGCAGCACTCCTTAATGGCTTGTGTTGCGCACTGGTTCTCTCTGGACTTATGTCCCTATGCCTGGATATGGGAGAGGTTCTGTGGATATGCATGGGGTTCTATTGCTGTTGTCCGTGGTGGGAGGTGGGAGGGATCCGGGTCACTGCTTCTGAGCAACTCCCCAGTTTGCACCGGATCATGTGAGGGAGAGGGAGTGCACCAGTGGGTCTGGGACAGAAGTTTCCTACCTGATAATTTCCTTTTTTCTTCAATTCATCATTTTTGATGTCTTACATCACTATGTTGATAATGTTGGTTATTACTGTGATTCTTAACACATTTCATTACAGAAATATTCATTCATTAATTATGGGGTGCTGCCATAAATCTTACTTAGTGTATTCCTTGATGAGGTTTATGTGCCTTATTAACAGAAAGTTGTAGACTGTGAAAGAGATCTTGACTCAAGGATTTCAGATAATGATTGTTGATTACGGCTGGTACTATTATATCACCGCTTTCTTCTTGAAATTCTTTCATGGACTCCAGTATCACTGCTCTTGCTTGGTTTTCCGTTTGCTTTTGTGGCTTTTTTTTTTTTTTTTCAATTCCTTTCATTGTTTATTCTTTTATCACTTGTCTCTTAAGTGTTCTGTCTTTAAGTCCTTTGTTCCTGAAGTCCAGAGCCAAGTTTACAACTGCCTACTTAATATCTCACCATGGGATTTTGGTACTTGGAACTTATCAGATCAAAATGTCCACAATCAAAATCATGCTCTCTAACTTCCACCAAACTTTCGTGTTTTCTTTTTATCTCCCTTAGGCAATGCTGTCACTGCCCTTCCATTTATTCAAGTTAGATGCTTTGGCAATCAAAATTTTGCAGTTTTTGATCCCTCACTTTTTGTGTGTCTCCCTGCCCTCAGCCCCTAAGACTATGTAATTGGTTTCCAAATTCTGTGATTTCTACTTCCAAATCTTTCTCAGCTGCCTCTGTTTATCTCATTCCATTCCAGTTTGATCCATATCGTCTCTGTTCTGTAGTACTGTGAGAGTCACTTAACTCCTTCCTGTTCATAACACTGGAATAATTTTCCTAAAGTACAATTCTAATGATGATCATTCCCCTGCTCAGAAGCCTTGGAAACTCATGATTGCCTACAGAATGAAGTCTGAATTAATTTCTCATGGGATTTCAATTCTACCATAATCTGATCCCAGCTGACTTTTCTCATCTCCTGTGTTCCCCATATAATTTTCCTATGTCTATACACATAAACCTTCCTGATACCTAAATCTTCCCATTTCTTCTGTTAGAATTAAGCTCTCCCTTCTCTGCTTTCCCATGGATTTTATTTTTAATGTGTTGAGCTGCAGTCGTTTTTGTGTTCCATATGTTCATTCAATCTATGTTCTCTTACTTGAGGGCATAGACTAGGTCTTTTTCTTTACAGAGTATCTCGCATAACTCTTTGCCTATGATTAGTATTCAGAAATTATTCATGATTGAACAAATTTTGGGGAAAAGGTTTTTTGGTTAAAATCTTTGTTTAGACTATGGAGATATTATAAGTAAATTTTTTTGGTTTTTCATGTAGGAGTGTAATAAAATCCATACTTGCTGTTAATTTGTTATAATAAAATAATATTAAAGCATGGCATTAGGTTTCTTTTTGTTTTGTTTTGTTTTTCTTCCCCTAGGAAAGAAAATCATCTTTTTAATATTTTTTTTTTCCTGTGGAATGCATATTTTATGTTAAATTTTGGACTACATTTTCTTCCTATTATTTATTGGAATAATTTTAAACTACTCTAACTGGCAGAAAAATAATGGGAGCACAAGAAATGTTTCTCACTGATTCTCCTTTTTGGAATAATCACAATTTTGTATCAAAAATTGAGAGGACCTCTTTTTACATGACTTCATGAGTGTTTATTGAATGTTAGCCAGTTTCTGGATTTGTTTTCAAGGAAACCATTCCTGATTTTCAAGACATTACTGGGCTGTTTCTGATGTCGCAGAGATTGTGTCCATATACAAATAGCTGCTCTTTTGTCATATTGTAATTTTTGAGAATTATTGGGAAAAAAATAAAAATCATTCTTACCAAGAAACATAACCACATATACACAAATGAAACCAAGGATCTAGAGTAAAACTAGCTCCCAGCATCCAAATTTCTCTTCTTGCTCATGAAGGACCTTACCAACACCCAGAAATGAAAAAGGGACCTGTAAGGTCCCCAAGGTGAGAAAGAGTGACTCATCTGTTGACAAGATATCATGTAGAAGAGGAATGGTTCATAAAAATCAAGGACGATTTCCATCAAGCAGAGTGAACCGCCCTCCATTCTATGCACGCCAGATTACTGCCTCCATACATTTGAAATGCAATCGAACTTCTGCATTGGATTCCAAAAGCACTCGCTGGGGTGGAGTGCAGCACACCAAAATCCTGGTCATCCGGCCAATGCCAATAATCTTTTTCTTAATTCAATTTTTTTTTGTATGCAAAAATTTTCTTAAATTTTTCTTTGGCTAGGTATGCAGTACATGGATTGGAAGTGGAGTTGTTAGTGATCTCAATGATCTCCGTCGAGTACACAATCTGCTTGTTTCTTCTCTGGACAAAATTCGGGCCGGAAAAGGATCCTTAAGCCAGCTCTATCGAGAAAGTGCCACGACTATGGAAAAGCTGGCTGTTCTAAAAGCATGGGCAGAGGTAACCATGTCCTATTGCTTTTTAACCGTTTCTCCATCCATGAGGAAATGTTTCCTTATTCTTTTTTTTTAATCCCCCACCCTACCCCCCCGAGATGGCTCCCTTGTCTGTTTGCTCATTGGTTTTGCTCGTTGTTTGCGCTCATTGTCTGCTCATATTTTTTTTTTCCTTGTTGTCTGCTCATTGTTTTGTTTTGTGTCTCTTTAGGAGACACTGGGAACCGAACCCAGAACCTCCCATGTGGAAGTTGGATGCTCAACTGCTTGAACCACATTCACTCCCTGCTCGTTTTTTGTTCTTCTTTGTTGTCTGCTCATTGTTTTGTGTGTTCTTTTGCTCATTGTTTTTGCTCATTGTCTGCTTGCTGTTTTTGCTCATTGTCTGCTCATTGTGTTTGCTCGTTGTCTGCTCATTGTTCTTCTTTAGGAGGCACTGGGAACCAAACCTGGGACCTCCCATGTGAGAGGTGGGTGTTCAACTGTTTGAGCCACGTCCACTCCCCTCCTTTACTCTTATTAGTGAAAAATTTTTGTTTAATTTTGATTTTCTAAAACTGATCTTTGGTATGGAATGCATTTTTGAAAATCAGTTATGTCACCTTTATCACTGAAATACATATACATTTATGAGTTGAAAGAACTCATAAACCTTTGAAAATTATATTTTTAATGTCTTTCTATAATTCAGGCAAATAAGGCAGGGAAAATCCACACATATAAATAGAAAATCTTTTATGCCCAGAACCTTTTATTTGATTAAATTTCAGTAGATTTGCCACCACTTTGTTGATCTAAGTGCTGGGTTTTTTGTGTTTTTTGTTTTGTTTTGTTTTGTTGCTTGTTTTGTTTGTTTTAATAGCTGATATTCCCACAGCCATTTTCTTTTTAATTATACTGTTTTAAATTCACTTTTCTAAATTCCTTCTGCCAGATGCTTTTACATCCTTAGAGTTTGCCCACAGGTATTTTAAGTAACTCTCTAGTCCTTTTTCTGACAACCCAGCACTTCACTTCCTGATTTCCATGGTAGTATCAGCCTGTGACAACTGAATAGGGAATTGCCAAAGTATGCCGTCACTAGATTATATAGTTTAGATAAATGACGACTTTTTTTTTTCCCACAGAAGAAGAAAAGGAAAAATGTAGAGCTCAATAGGATATCATCTAAAGCTAATTTTTCTTCTGATTTTTAGACTATAGATCAAATTGTCTTTCAAATAAAGTATCCCTGAGTGTTCCTTTATTTTACCCTGCTGCCATTTTGGCTTAGACAGGTAAAATATTTTTCTTGATAAAATTGAACATTACTCTTATTGATAAAATTTTAGATTTTATCAAATAAATGCAAATCTTTAATTTTAGATGGAAAGTAGTATAAGGAAAAGACACTTTAATAGAATTGTTTTCTTTTAAATTAATAAGAATACGGGAAGTGGCTGTGGCTCAATCAGTAGGGCTCCCGTTTACCATATGGGAGGCCCCGGGTTCGGTTCCCGGGGCCTCCTGGTGAAGGCAAGCCCGCCCGCACGGCGTGGTTAGCTGACCCAGCGAGCACAAGCAGCAAGGTGGGGATAAATGAATAAATAAATAAAATCTTTAAAAAAATAAATAAATAAATAAGAATACCTTGTTAATCTTCACATATCTAAATTTTTAACTAAAACTTACTCCAGCTTTTCCCTTGTCTGTAGAAATTATGTGCCAGCTGATTTAGTGATTTTTTTTTTAAACAGCCTCAGAAATTGTTCTTATTTCTCCAACAACATTCATTAATCCTCCCAAATGTAGAGACTGTCATGTAGTCAGTGATCATAAAGGTCATTGCCAGTTAGCTAATTCTCTTTTGATTTGCATATATGCTTGATTTACCTACTGGGAAGTTAGTGCAGCATAAAAAGCATTAAAAGTTGAGTTAGTGACCTAGAACAAGTTCTGTCTCTACAATTTACTATCTGTGTGACTTTGTTCAAGTGATTTGTTCTCTCAGAGCCTCAGTTGTCTCATTACAAAGAAAATAGAAGAAAATATCTTCTTCTAAGGCAATGTATATAATACAAAAGGCCACACAGTGTTCCTAGCACTCAATAGAAAATAAATAATTGCTTTAAAAATTAGATCAGAACTTCACATAACTAAATTAATAATGCACCTTTTTATTTGGTACTTATCTTTTGCGTAACTTAGTTTTATAATTTAATGATTTGCACCTCAAGCTCAGCCCTTAAATTGTCTGGGTACACTTTTTTCTGCTCAACTTTTTTCCTTCATTCTTTTCACGTGCCTAGCATATTCTAGATTTCTCTGCTCAAGATATATCTTTGCTCCTCCTTTTTTAATTCAGAAAATAGAGATTGTTAGTTTTGTAACTCCTCAGATTGTTACTGTATTAGTCAGCAAAAGGGGTGCTGATGCAAAATACCAGAAATTGGTTGGTTTTTATAAAGGGTATTAATTTGGGTAGAAGTGCACAGTTACCAGGCTGTAAAGTTTAAGTTACTTCCCTCACCAAAGTCTATTGCCACATGTTGGAGCAAGATGGCTGCAGACATCTGTGAGGGTTCAGGCTTCCTGGATTCCTCTCTTCCTAGGGCTTGCTTGTCTCTGGGTTCAGCTCTCCTGCTCGCTCCACAAGGCCAGCTGTAGACTATGAGACTCTCTAGGCTTTGCCTCTCTCTACAAGCCCAGCTGTAGACTATCAGGCAAACAGCTTGTTTCTCTTCCCGGGGCCTTCTCTCTTTCCTCACGACCAAGCTCCTCTGTGTGTTCACTTCCCGGGGTTCTAGCATTAAATCTCAGCATCAGAACTCCAACAGCAAAAACTCCAACTTGAAAACTCCAACTCTGTCCTTTGCCATGTCTTTTATCTTTGAGACTCTACCCACCAAGGGGTGGGGCTCAATTCCCTACTGACGTGGCCCAGTCAACGCCCTAATCATAACTTAATCATGCCCAGATGAACAGACCAGTTTACAAACATAATCCAATATCTATTTTTGGAATTCATAACTATATCAAACTGCCACTGTTACCGTCAACTTTTTAGATTTATGTGAATTGAAAACTGTCCATTCTACCCATGTGACATTGAACAAATTATTTATCTGCCTCTCTAAGCCTGTTTCCTCACCCTTAAAAGGGTGCATAATAATTGTACACACTTCTTTGGTGTGAATTAAATAAGATAATCAATGTAAAGGACTTTGTACAGTACCTACCAGATTATTCATGCACACTTCATGTTACCTGCTGTTATTTATATAATTATTATTATTGTAAGGTCTTCCTCCAACCCAGGACTAACTTCTCTTGTTCCCTTACCTCCCACTGAGAATTGGAGCATGAGGGTAGACATTAGCCAGGCAGGAGAGTGAAGGGGAGACTGTTCCCAGCTCATTGCTCTGTTGTTCCCACTTTTCTGTCTTCAGCCTCTGCTTCTACGTGGTCTTCCTCCTTCTCAGATTCTTCCCCGACTCAGCATTCCTTTCCATTTACTTCTTTCTTTCTCCTCTTCACATCTAGGTGTATTGTAAGGGTTTCATTATCTTCACTTACTCAACTCTTCAGTCACTCCCTTTCAGTGTGCTGCAATCTGCCTTTAACCTCACCCCTCCCTCGAAACTGTTCCCACCCAACATAACATGATTATCCAAATCATTGAAGGTTTTTCTATCCTTGTTTTACTTCACCTCTCTACATTTGTTTTATCTCCTCCTAGAAATCCTCTGCTTCCCTTATCTTCTGTAATTCTACTCTCTTGGATCTCCTCATTTCCTTTTATTTTTTTTTTTCTTTTGAGGTAGCAGGGCCAGGGATTGAACCTAGGACCCAGAACCTCGTGTGTGGGAAACTGGCACTCAACCACTGAGCCATATTGGCAAACCTGATTGGATTTTTCTGTTTATTTGCTTGTTGTCTGTTTTTTCGTTTTTAGGAGGCACCAGGGACCGAACCTGGGACCTCCCATGTGGGAAGCAGGCGTTCAACCACTTGAGCAACATCCACTCCCCTCCTCATTTCCTTTTTTTTTTTTTTTTTTTTTAATTTATTTTTATTGTGGGTAAAAATCAAAATTCTCACAATACATACAAACATTTGCAAAATGATATATAAATATATATGCATATATGTGTATTTGCTTACAAAAATGTTATTTATATATATATATACATATATTTTAAGAGGTGCTTAGATTACCCAAAATATTACACGGAACCCACTGGGATTCCCATGTTGCCTACGGAGAAGGCCTGCATCTGCAGGCAGGATCATCCCACCCACCATATCCATGGGACATAAGCCCTCTCTCACTTGGAGTTGAAGTGGACATCACCATCCCAGTCCCCTCAGGATTGGGGGAAGAACTATGGACTAGAGTGGACTTAATGGTATTCTCCTCATTTCCTTTTGATTGTCCATTCTTGTATCACTTGCTTACCTTGTCTTTGCCTTCCTGTTCTTTAAATGCTGGTACTTTTCTTGTCCCTTTCTCATTCATCCACTCCCATAGCATATAGCATTTAATTGTATATTAAAGATTCTAAATCTATATCCCTATCCAGACCTTCTGATTTTTTTATGGTGAACTTATCTTGAATACTATCCAATAAGAGAAATAAACCTAAAATTTGTTTTTAAAAAAAGTCTAGGAACGGATGTGGCTCAAGCAGTTGAGTGCCTGCCTCCCACGTGGGAGGTCCTGGATTGGGTTCCTGGTGCCTCCTAACGAAGACAATCAATGAGCAGACAACAAGCAGACAATAAGCAAAAACAATGAACAAAACAACAAGCAGGCAATGAGCAAAAACAACAAAATGAGCAGGGAGCTGATATGGCTCAAGCAGTTAAGTGCTTGCCTCCCACATGGGAGGTCCCAGGTTAGGTTCCTGGTACCTCCTAATGAAAAAACAAACAGACAATGAGCAGACAATGAGTGCAATCAATGATCAAAAAGCAGTGAGCAAACAGACAAGGAGACATCTTGGGGGGAGCAGTCTAAAAATATATTCTCATATATTGCAGGTAGCAACGTAAAATATAGAGCCCTTTTAGAAAGCATTTGGCACAATGTCTATTCAGAGCCATAAAAATATTTATAATCATTGTCCCAGTAATTCCATTCTGGGAGTTTATCCTACAGAAAAATATCCAAAATATGGAGAATAGGTATCTTTATAAAAATGTTTACATGCAGCATTTTTATAATATGAAGAAGTGAACATCTTTTGCCATTGAAATCTGTTTGATCTTAGATTCTCAAGCCTAAGTAAAGAATCAGAAGTAAATATAAAATTTCAACTACAGGGACATTGTTTAAATGTACTATGAATCATCCATTGCAGCCATTAAGAATAATGTTTGTGAAAACTAGTATTTACATGGGAAAACCTTATGATATGTTAAATCATAAGGATAAAATTTTATCCATAAATGAATAAAATTAAATGCAAAATTTTTGGTCTGTGCAACAGAATTATAAATTACAAAAACAATATGAAAACTCGGAATAATTTTAAAAACTCCTATTTTCCAAACTTTTTATGGTGTAACTGTAAAACTTAGTCAATTATTAAATGCCTTCTCTGTGTAATATCAGGATGCTCAGTGTAGGAATAGAGATGACAACAGTCCCTGTCATCAAGAAGCTTACAGATACATAGAAGGTTAACGCTGTAGGGAGAAAACAGTTTTCTAGAGATTTTATTTAGGGAAGTTTTCTCTCTCTTTCTTGCTTTCTCCCATTTTTTTTTCCTTTTTTCTTTTTTGTTGATATGTTATTCACCTTTGTATGTGCCAGTTGTCAAAGCCTAAATTTATGTATGAAGACAGAAGAAACAAATATAACTCAGCAAAGAAGTATCTTTAAGTTCTGGGAAACTGCTATTGTACATCTTTATGGTTCACAAACTAGGGAGAAAGTATACAGATAATATATGTGGCTAGCAAATAATATTCCTGGCTCTGCTATCTATTGCAAATGCGAGATTGCTAAATATCATATAAAGAATATTTTAAAAGGATTGACAAGAATATTCTGGCCACCTGCCCCTCTCAGCCTCTTTCTTTGAATGCTGTCTGATTGTGTCTAATACATCTAGGAAAGGGGAGAGAGCAAACAGGAAGTTATATCCTATGGCAAAAAAAAAAAAAAGACTACAGAAGAGAGCTTTGTAAAGTAGGACAAGAGGGAAAATATCAGAGAAGCCTAATCAAAGGATATGTTGTGAGAGTAAAAGTCAGAAGTCTGATCAATAAAAAAAAAATTACCTGCAAAACAGGTGGAATTATTTGTGGTTATTAGGAAATCATAAAGTTGTATACTTTCTTATATATCTAATCAATTACTTTTGATGATTGTTTTCGTTTCCCAGCTACTAAAACAAGGACTATATAGTGGGTTGGCTTAGCAACAGGATTTATTGGCTCATGGCTTTAGAGGCTAGAGGCTTGCTTCCTCCGAGAGTTGGTATTGTCTAGCTGGCTGGCAGTCTTTGGGGTTCTTTGGCTTTTCTGTCACGTGGCAATGCACACGGTGGTGTCGTCTCCTTTCTCTTCCAGGTTCCATTGACTTCCAGCCTCTGGCTGTCTGTGGCTTCTCCTTCTGTTTCCAGTTTCCTTTGCTTATAAGAACTTCAGCCATACTGGATTAAGGCCTATCTTCATTCATTGTGCCCAAACTTTCAAAGAAAGGTCTTATTTACAATTAAGTTCACACCAACAGGGCCAGTGGTTGGAACCTGAATAAGCCTTTTGTTGGGGATATGATTCACTTCCAAACAATAATTGAACTGTGTTATTATAATGACATAAAATACCTCATTTTTTAAATCTTATGCCTTGCCATTTTCTCTTTCTGAATATTTCATTAGGTATATGTGGTTGCTATGAATATTAAAAAGGAAGCAGAGTCGAAACCAAAAAGAGCAATTAAAAATATTGATGATGATGATGATGATTATGGCACCATAGATGAACTGCCACCAGATAGTTTAATAACACTTGTGCAACCTGAGCTACCAACACTCAGCCGCCTGTGGCTGGCAGCATTAAAAGACTATGCGCTTCTGACTTTACCAGCTGAATTTGCTAGCCAGCTTCCCCCAGATGGTAAGTATTGTATTCAGAGTTTTGCTTTTATGGAGTTCAAAGCAGTAATTTAAACAAAATGGACTTGATGGAGGAGGCTAGCAACACCTATAACAGTTAATACAGTAACAACATCTTAAATTTCTGTGAACTTAAGCTGACTTTATAGACATTGTCTCATTTAGAGTATGTTCTCCATATTGAATTTGTGGAGTAAAGATACAGCATCAAGGGAAGCGGCTGTGGCTCAATCAGTAGGGCTCCCGTTTACCATATGGGAGGCCCCGGGTTCGGTTCCCGGGGCCTCCTGGTGAAGGCAAGCCCGCCCGCACGGCGTGGTTAGCTGACCCAGCGAGCACAAGCAGCAAGGGGGGGATAAATGAATAAATAAATAAAATCTTAAAAAAAAAAAAAAAAAAGATACAGCATCAAGTTATTTTTTTAGCCAAAAGAAAAATGTTATGGTAACAACTGTATGAATTCAGGTGCTCTAAATAGCTATATATATATAGGAAGTCATTATGCATAACCATGGTGAAATATATTGCTGACCTGTCAATAAATATATATTTCCATATAAATTTTTAAATTGTGTTCATATAGTCCATTTGTATATTGTTTGTACTTTGGTTTGTTTTCCTATGGAAATTGCTATAGAAATTATCATTAACATTTTTCCAATTTGGAAAATGTATTATCAGTTCCTATTCAAAGAACCCTTCCTCTCCCCATATATCAATGGCAAGAATGGGGTAACTTCATCCATCATGATAGCAAGGAGAGATGAAAAAGTCCTTATTGTTGATAGTGGAAACAGGTGCAGGGAAGAATAGCAGAAAAGGAGAAAGGAAAGAAAGAAAAGGCAGACGTCTCTGGCTCTGGTAGAAAGAGAAGATGATAAGCATTCCTGGAGTCACTGGCAAGGAAGCAGAGATTGCTCCTGTGACAACAGGTTAGGAAAAGGTTAAGGATACCCAGTGACATCACCAGTGGCCGAGAAAAGGTTGGAAACCCTCCCATCAGTGAGGAAGAGACAGGCATTTCATAGCTTAGCAGCTGCAGGAAAGAACTTAGTTTGGGTGGCTTTGTAAAGAGGAGGCTCTCTTTGACCAGATCGTTCTTTTGTATGTAACAGGTATTTGTAAAGTAGTTTTTCATAAATGAGTGGACACTTGTAATGTAATGTTTTAGATTGATTTGATTGTTTTACAGGTGGAGCATTTTATACTCCTGAGACTATTGATACAGCTCGGCTCCACTACCGGAATTCCTGGGCTCCAGTTCTTCATGCTGTGGCACTTTGGTTAAATAGCACAGGATTTACATGTTCAGAGTCAACAGAAGCAGCAGCAATATCTGGTTCACAAAAACGTTCTACATCTGTCATTTTAAACCAGCCATCAGGAGCAACACCTAGTACTAAATCTTTGCCAGAAATTAACAAAGACAGAATGCATCTGATTTTAGGTAGGTGTGCCATATTAATGTATTCCAAGATACATCACTCCTGAAAATTCACATCTTTCATTTTAATGCTATAGAAAATTTTGCTTGACACTATTCAGAGAAGGGATAGTTAAAAGGATTTTTTTAGCTCATGTTCTAAATTTTTAACTAAATTTTTTAATCTAAAAATTAAATGATTCAAAACTGCTCTTGATGTGAGCCCCACCTTCCCGACCTCTGGGAGGGGAGGGGTTCTGATGATTGAGTTCAACCATGTGGTCATTGATTCCACTAATCATGCCTGTGCAGACAGACCCCATATAAATGCTGGATGCTCAATGCCTGGATGAGCAGCCATGACTGTGAAGATATGTTGCTGTGCCAAGAGGGTGACCTGTCTGATTTCAAAAGGAGAGGACTGTGACGCTTGCATTCAGACCTATGTGTATTTTCTTCTGATTTGTTCTATAATCATCTTTTTTTTTTTTTTGCGGGGGAGGGATGTGGGGGGCTGGAATGATATGACCTTTATTGTGCTTATCTAGCAGAGTGTAAATAATGTCTGTACAAAACCAAATGCTTGTTACTATAGCTTCTACATCACAATTATTTCCAAACAGTTTTTTTTTTAAAACAGTCAACTCAATCAAAACCCACTACTTCAGAATCAATAGCCACAGTAACACTTAAATATGGTTAAGACTCAAAGGCAGAAATTTGGTTGGTTGGAAAGTTAAACTTCCAACTTGCTCAAATAGAATTACAAAAAGGCAAAATTATTTTTTTCACAGTGATCCAGTCCACTAGAACCACCGTGTTTGGACAACTGTCAAAGTATTTAGAGTCCTGAGATAATAGGAATCCAGGCATCCTTTAGACAGCCTTCTGTTGTCCTTTCTTCCCAATCAGAGATTTGTGGATTTGTGGAATGGCACCACCAGCAGCAATTGTAGACTTGATTAGAGTCCAATTCTTCATGTCCACAAATAGCATGTTGCAAGGGACAAGGGTTAATATGCTTGCTTTTAAATCTTTTGATGCATTTCCTGCCAGTTCTAGTACCTCTGCAGTGAGGTGCTCCAGGATGGCTGCACTGTACACAGTGGCAGTCGCACCCACACGCTGTGGCTGGTTGTCCTAGATTATTTCAGGTGTTGATGATATGGCCCACTGGGAACTGCAAGCCGGCTGTTTGCGAGCTGGGAACTGCCTTTGTCTTGGCTGTTGCAGAGACCTTCCTAGCCTTGCCGCCAGCCATTTCGAAAGCTCCTGAAGCTCAGACAAGCAAGGCAGAGAACGGGCTAGTCAAACATCCAGCAAGATCCCACACCTGCTCCTCCATCACAGCACGATTCAAGCTGCCTCTATAATCATCCTGACAACCATGAAGTTTCTCATCCTCACTTGCCTTGTGGCTGTTGCCCTTGCCAGGCCTAAATTTCCTCTTAGACACCCAGACTTATTCAAAATAAACCATACAGGAGCGAGGAAGTCCCCAAAGAATGAAAGTTTCTCAGGTTTGCTCTGCCTACACAGGGAGAGTTAAGAGACGAATGCACCAATGAACTGAACAGGAGAGAACTCTTGAGAGAAAAAGAGAGCCATGAACTCAAGGATACCAGGAAGGAATTAAGTGAGGAGCATGTCATGGCAGATACTCAATTTTAGGGAATCTAGCAGCAGTTCATCAAGTGAGGGAGTTGCTCCCAATAACACTGAGAAGCACATTAGACTGTACAGATATACCCAACTCCAGCTGGAAGCTGTCCGTGTCCAGAAGAAGTGTTGTACCACCCATATCTGGAGGAATTTTGCAGAATGAGTGAATACAATCACTTCCAATTGAGAGAGTCTATGAGCTTAGTGAATGAGGAGCAGGCCCATTTGTACTGCAAGCCTTTCTAGTACTCAACACTTATCCCTTTACTGCTTGTAAAGATCATGCCATACATTGCTCTCCTGTTCTACAATGTCACTAAACCCACTGCCTTTGAGAACATTGAAAAAACTGACAGTATGTTAGACTGGTGAAGAATTAAGTGAATTCTTGAGGACTGCATATTTATGGCACTTGAAGTTACTGAAGATCTTGTGCTCTTAATTTCTCCTCTATTTATCATATAAAACCATCCTTCCTTAAAGGCTTCCACTGTTCTAGAATACAAAATTCCCAAATTGAGGGCTATCATTTTTCTTAAATTGTCTATTGTATATTAGATTAACATCCTTTTCTTCAGCTAAGTTTTTCTAGTTTATTGTGTGTAAATTCCAGTCCTGTCATGGCAGTATGGAGGCCACCTAATTAGAGGGTAAAAATGTTTTTACCAAGTTTCTATGATGAAAATTTTGTTTAAAAATTCTTCTGCTAGTTGCATCCTCTCTTAGTGCCATCATTTCAAATAATTGTGTGCGGTGATGGAGTTTTTTCTTTTCAATAAATTATATTTTAAGGCACATGTACACACAAAAAAAACCCTACTTTTTCAAATTTTAGCTGTCATGTTCATACGCAGGGGAATATTGAATAATTTTCAAGAAAATTTACTAAATTTGTTTTGTTTTTCCAATGATGGGTTTTCTTTTTACTTGACATTTAGCACATTGTCCCATGATGAAAACATAAAATGCAAACTCAAGGCAAATTTGAATAGGTCATAATTTATAATTACTTTATAGATGCTCTTTTAACATTTAAGAATTTATACATTTGAATGTAGCTCTTAGTGATCTTATGTTTTCTGAGGGGTAAACACACAGTTGGTAAGGTGTAATGAAAGAATTCGTCAGCAGATCTCATAAATGAAAATGTGAAAGACTTCCAAAACAATGACCTTACCCTCGAGCAAATTAAGAGCACTTGGAATCCATGATATCCATTGTGCCTCTCTATAACTTGCCATTTAAAAAACTTTGTATGTATGAAAAACTGTTTGGCAACCATTTAATCAAAAGTTATTTTATAATTTTAATCAATTTCTCTTTAATTTTTGTTTTGTTTTGTTTTTTTGAGGTACTGGGGCCAGGGATGAAACCCGGGACCTCATATGTGGGAAGCCGGGGCTCAATGAATGAGCCACATCGGCTCCCCTGAGTTGTTTTTTTTCATTTGTTTGCTTGTTGTTTGTTTTTTTGTTTGTTCGTTGGAGGCACTGGGGACCAAACGCGGGACCTCCCATGTGGGAAGCAGGCACTCAACCGCTGAGCCCCATCTGCTCCTAATTATTATTTTTAAATGTTGTCCTAGAAATAAAAAACTGGATCTCTTTTTAATTACTTGGAGACTTGGGGTCTGCCTTCCCACAATTTGATTATTAATTTAATTGCAAAACTACAATCTACATGGAGTTTGCTTAATTTTGAAATTATTTTGAACTTCACTTTAAGGCATTAGTAAAAATATGTTAAAGTATCTGTAGGAAAAATAGAGGAAAACAGAAAAAACTATGGTGTCAAAGCAATATGAAGTGTTTTCTATTGCCAAACCCCTGTCTTTATTTTGTATACTGCAGGTGTGAGCATACAGTTTCTATGTTCCCCTAGACCAGAGGAGCCTATTGAACACGTTACAGCATGTTTACAGGCCTTACATACCTTGCTAGATTCTCCTTATGCCCGAATCCATATTGCAGAAGATCAGGTACAGTATTTTTCTATAATAGATGATTAAGTATGCTTTATTTACATCAGATTTATTTTAAGACAGTTTTCTCACATATAAAATAAATATTACATAATGAGTATTTGGGATTTTGGCTTCATCTAAGACCCTGTACTGAATATTGGATGACCAGACAGAGCTAGGCTAGAGATGATCACCATACCTTCTTTGATTTGTTCATCAGCACTCAAGTAACACGAAAAATATAAGGAATACCTTCAGTCCCAGTTAATTATTCTACTAATATAGTACTGAAATAAATTATAGAGCTGTTTAAGTAAATTATGTCATTTTTAAATGTTTGATAAAGTTTTCTCTTAATGAAAAACTTTTGCACTTACTCAAGTACTCATGTTCAGTGAATTACTTTTTCTATTTTCTGTATGGAATATTTGGAGGACTTGATTCGTGTTACAGAACCAAGCTACTACTGAATTTGTCGTTCTTTTTAATTTAGGAATTTTTAATTTTCATAAAAAAACTTCTCTTTTGACACCATCACTACCACATGATTTCACCTGGGGTAATTTTCCATAAGACACGATCAGAAAGAAAACAAAGCTGCTATTATTTTATTCTATGAAAATTAGTTTTGTACATGATGCTGACCAAAAAAAAAAACAAAACAGATAGCTGTGTGACTGCAAGATTTATTCACTAATTGACTGTGCACCCAAATCTTGTCTGAGTTGGATTCTGTAATTTCAACATTGTCAGAATAAACTCACTCATAAATTGCATTTATTCACCCAGTTTTCACTCTATACCTTTTCCGCATCAGTCACAGTTTCAGGTTACATTTGGAATAGGAGATAAGGACAGTATAAGTGCTGTGCTAGCTGCATGTAAGGCTGTAGTGGAAATAGAGAGCAGGAGCACCACAGATATCATAGGAAAGTAAAGCATGGCCTTTCAGAGGTGTCTGAATCATAGGGTAAAAGCAGAATCAAGTGAGGCAGCACATGAGGGAAATGGGTTTTCTTCCCAGGAAGAACAGCAGATAGAAAGAGTTGGAGGCATGAGAGAACATGACAATTTCAAGTGCACTACAGTCATTCACCATGGCTGAGCTAAGTGGAACATGTGGGGGTTGCTAGTGGATGTACCTGGACAACAAAGTAGAGGCAAAATCGGGAAAATTTCTTTATAGCATGTTAAGGAGTTTGAATCCTGTCTTGAAAATGATAAGAGAATCATTGAAAGTGTTTAAACAGAGGAATGACATGATTTGCTTTGTATTTCTGAAAGATTGCCCTGTTAATCTTGTAGAGGTTGCCTGGTACAGCAAGAGAAGGCAAGGAGAGAGGCAGGAAGGTTCTTGTCATAATTCAGGAGAAATGATAGGTACATGAGCCTAGGAAAACTGAATAATTAAGGAAGAAGAAAGGGGAGCCACGAATGAAACCTTAGGGAAAATAGAATTTAAGATTGAGAAGAGGAAGAGACATCAACAATAAACACTACTCAAGAGGCAGGAAGAGAACCAAAAAAGAATAGTTATAAAAGACAAAGGATGACTTTCAAGAAGGATAAAATGACAGTGTCAAAGGAAACAGAAGTTCAGTATAAAAGGACTGAATAAATAAGGTTAGAGGAGGTTATTAGAGACCTTAGGGAGAGCATTTTCATAGTGGGTGGAAGCCAGATTGTAAGAGATGGAGAAAGGAATGAGAGGCTGATTAAAGTGGAAGCATCTGGGCTGGGAAAGGACAGAACAAGAGAAAGAGCAGGGAGAACTGGGAGTAGATGTAGGGATCTGAGAAGTTTTGGGGGGGAAAGACTTGAGTGTTTTCCTTGTACCAATGGAGAGAAAGGTTTGAAACCATGTAAGATATGATTGAGGTCCTTAAAGAATCACTGGGAAGTCAAATAGGATGGGATAGGGAGCACATGAGAAAAGTTGAATCAGCCTTGGGTAAGAGGCTGGGCACCTCTGATCTTAAGGAAGGAGGTAAAGGTGGCTTTGCTTGCAATTAAGTACTACCCCCTCCCTTTTGATATTTGAGGCAGGTTCATTGGATGGGTTTGATGTAGAAGGTGGTGGAGTAAGAGGCTTATAGTGAATGGTGAAAGTTTGGTTGCTGAAGGACAACGAAAATGACTAGACTCTTCGCTAGACAATACTTGGGTACCCAGCTTATGTTGGAAATCATAAATTTTTATTGGTATCAAGTGCTAGCAATACTTTTTAGCCCAAATAGAGGAAAGGAATAGGGAATAGTCATCTTTGAATATACAACTTATATAAATATGTAAAAAATAAATAAAGCCATTTGTTGCTTCAAAATATGTTGGGATAAAATGTGACCATTTCTCACTGGTTATATGTATTGTTATAATGTTCTTTTTTCTTACATAGTCCTATATATTTATTTTAGCTACCAAATTTCTTTATCTTTACTGGTGTATTTTCTCAGATTTCAATAATATAAATTTGTCCTTTGAAATTAAAATTAAATAAATTAAATCTGTATTGATTTATAATAGCTGATTGGTGTTGAGTTACTGAGTGTTTTGCACCGTCTCCTACTGACCTGGAATCCACCATCTGTCCAGCTGCTGGTTACTGGAGTTGTACAACAGATAGTAAGAGCTGCTCAGGATTATTTGCAAGAAAAAAGAAACACTTTAAGTAAGCACCAGAAATTACACTAACTTTGAAGTAGATCCTGTTGTACTCTAATTTTAAATATTAAGGCTAGGAAATTTATTAATAAAAAAATTTAAGCATACATTTTGAAGACTTGAAATTGATTTTCCTCTTATTAGAATAAACCAAGTGAAATTGCTAATACTGCACTATTTTTCACCTTCAAAAGTGTCAGTTTTTATGTTTTGTTCCAATTATGGGATATGTTCCTAAAGCATATTAAATATGTTTTGTTCCTAGTGTGTGTATGTGTATCAATACCTAACAAAAAAATTTTTTTTCAAGTAAAGAATTGAACACTCTGTTACTTATAAAGAGAGGTCAATACATAGAATTCTAGTAATGCAGAGAATTACTCTGGGAAAAAATACGTGGTATTAGTTAAACATTTCCTTTTGAAAGATTTTCTCACATATACTTGCTGTATTGTTTTAACCACTATTTGTTATTTATTTATTTATTTATTTTGCAGTGAATTTCACCAAATTTTCTTTTACCCAAGGTGAAGATGATATGGAAAAAGAGTCCAGTCCTGTATTAGGAGAAGGAGGTGACAGTGGTGGCCTTATTCCTGGGAAATCTCTCGTGTTTGCAACAATGGAGCTATTGATGTTCATTTTAGTACGGCATATGCCACATCTCAGTGCCAAGATGTCAGACTCTCCAAGTCACATAGCCACTAAAACTCGACTCTCAGAAGAAAGCGCCCGTCTGGTGGCAGCCACAGTTACCATCCTCTCTGACTTACCATCCCTTTGTTCACCTGCTGGTACAGTATCGATCAGAATATGGAAATGCATTTATTACAATAGACAAAGATGAGCTTGCCTTTGATTTTAAGCACTGTTATGATTCACTTTCCTCTTAAGCTTCAGATCTGACATGAGAAATTGGTTTTTATAAGCGTTTGATTGTCTTCAGGACCCTATTAAAATACAAAATCCTAATATGCTCTTTTCAGGTATATTTCAAACAAACTTCAGCAAAAATTAGAGCCACAACTTGGGGGAAGACATTGAATGTTACCAGATAGACTGAAGGTGAAATCATTAAACCCTTTGTTTTTTGGTCTGGTTGCCACTCTTGATCAATATTGACAAACTAAAGAATGTCAGAGAGAATGACAACCAATTCTAAGGAGCACCTAAAGAAACTGTGGGTTGTTGACTGAAAAAGGAAAGATTGAGGGGAGTGGATGTGGTTCAAGCAGTTAAATGCCTGCTTCCCACATGGACGGTCCCGGATTCAGTCCCCAGTGTCTCCTCAAAAAAGAAACAACAAGCAAACAACCAAAAAAACCAACTCAAGGGAGCTGATGTGGCTCAGTGGTTGAGCGCCAGCTTCCCACATACGACGTCCCAGGTTCAATTCCCGGCCCTGGTCCTCAAAAAAAAAATAGAGGGCAGACCATATAGCTGTCTGCAGATACTTTATTGGGTCTAAAAGTCAACTTTTCCTCTTTTATCTACAAAAGTAGAACTAATGTCAATAGATATATAGTTAAATTTCATCTTAACACAAGGAAGTCAGACCTTTCTAGCCCTTAGAGGCAGAATAGTGTAAAGATAGTGAATTCTCCATCATCACACTTTTGCAGGCAAAGGCTACACTGGCTGCATGTGAGTGGTGAAACGATTCCTTCGTTAAGTGGGAGGTTGAATTTGATGATCTTAAAGCCATTTCAGGTGCAAATTCTAGGATTCTTTCATTTCTTCTTTGCTTACGCCTATACTCCTTTCATTTTCCTGGCTTTATTAGGCTGATTTTAATACACTGATGATTGATTACATGTCTTAAAATTGCTATAAGCTTCACCAAGTCACTCATATGCTTCTCAAAGTATATGTTTTCCTTCTGTTTTTCTATCTTCCTTTCTCATTTTCATTTTGAAAGGCATGAAATATTAAATAGGTGAAAAATTAGAAGGAATAAAAATGAGGCTGGTTGGAAAAAGGAAGAAAATTCTAATCCTGTATTTCAAAATAAGTTGCCGCTTATTTTCTTTACCAAACAGTGAATTATAGTAACAATAATGCAGTAAATAAAAAATAGGAAAGAGAAATCATATTAAACTATAATAAATTCCAAAAATTATAAGCAGTTGAAACAACTGCAGTACGGGAACTGACATTGTTATGACATAATCTAATTTGTTTTTATTTCAGGATGTATGACAATCCTGCCAACTATTCTGTTTTTAATTGCAAGAATATTGAAAGACACAGCAATAAAGTCTGCAGATAATCAGGTTCCTCCACCAGTCAGCGCAGCTCTTCAAGGGATTAAAAGTATTGTAACACTTTCAATGGCCAAAACTGAGGAAACTCAAAAACAATGGACAGCTCTAATTCGTAGCACTCTCGCATGCATCCTAGAATATTCTCAACCAGGTAACCTAATCATAGTTTTAACACTTTGATTTGTTAGATTATCTCCTCTGTAACTAATTAACTAACTGAAAAAGCTTGTTAGAAAACTGCTTACAACACTGAAACAACTCAGATAGGGGTTTAGGTCATATCTTTCAGATGTGAACTTTACTGGCCCTTTTTTGGATTGTTGAGTCTGAATGCCCTTGTTTTACCCCTTAGATGAACGTTAGGGGTTTTCAAAAATTGGAAAAAAAAAAAAAAAAAGAAAAAATTTCAGAAAATAAATGCAGAATTAATTATTTTTGATATCCATGTTTGCTTCAAGTTGGGTTTTTCGATAAAAATACTAAAACGGAAGAGAAAGGTGAAGTACCTCTCACTACCCCATCATATGCCCATGTAGAACTACAGTCTTGATTTTGATGTTTCCTTTCAGAAATATATTACTCTGTATACATTGTTAAATGTAATTCTATATTAATGTGTCAATATGTTAATAAATATGTTTATATATTAAAAATATGTATATGTATTATATACAGAGTTAAGTAACCATAGGGAATATATAGCATATCATTAAGTAATATAATATCTCATTCTACCTCTGTTCTTTTACTGAACAATAAATTTTTTACATCTATTAATGTGGTTATATAAAACTCTCATTCATCCATTTTAACTCCTATAGTTTTTTCCATTGCATGTATTTATCAATTATTATTTATCCAGTCCCTTGTCAGTGGATATTTTTGTTGCTTCACATTTTTCCCAATTGCAAACATTGATGCAGTGAACATCCTTATAAATTCCTTATGTGCTGTAAGAGATGTTCTAGGGTATACACGTAAGAGTGGAATTGATAACACATTTTAATTTTTTTAACAAATCAATTTTTTTAAGAAATCAAATTTTATTGATGCATATTAATAAAGCATACAATTCATCCAACATGCACAATCAGTGGTATTTGGTATAATCATATAGTTGTACATTCATCACGTCAGTCGTTATTAGAGCATTTTCATTATTTCAGTAATAATAATAAACAAAACACAAACAAGAAAATTTCTTCACCTCTCAATCTCTCTCTGTTTCCCCTGTTGTACATAGCTGCTATTTCTGGCTATTCTTGTACAATTATTTATTTATGAAGCAGTTTTATTGAGATATATTCACGTACCCTACAATCTATCTAAAGGGAATAATCAGTGGCTTTTAGTATAATCACAATGTTGTACATTTATCCACACCCCTTAGGAGCACGTTTTAATTATAATTTTATCAGACATTGCCAATTTTCTCTCCAATTAGCTATATGAATTTACACTTCCATCAGCAATATATTATCATTCCTATTTCCCACATCCTTATCAACACTTGGTATTATCAGACTTTTAAATTTTGCTATCTGATGGGTAAAATGTACTATCTTATTGTTTTAATTTGCATTTCTCATTTTACTAGTGAAATTAAGCTTTTTTCATGTTTGTTCTTTGTTCTTCCTTTCCTAGGAGGTACATATTTGTCCATTCTTCTTCTGTGTGTAACTTTTTCTTTAAGTTTTATTTCTGTTGTAAAGAAAATGTAAAAGAACTGAAAACTACAAATAATAAGGAATGATTTGCCATATCACCTATTAAAACATTTGCACATTATCTGAAACTATAGGGCAGGCACAGGAATCAACAGATAGGCAATGGAACAGAATGGATTGCCTTGGAACAGACTTTTGTCCATGTGAGAATATAATATGTGATAAAGGCACATGCATTATTCTATAAATGGTTCATGTCAGCTGTTTGTGAATAAATTGAACTTAGGTTCTCAGTTTATATTATATATAAAAATAAATTCCAGATAAATTAAAATGATAATGTACAATTTTAAAAATAGGAAAACAAAATATAGTTGAATCTTTGATTTCAAAATGGCAGCAGACTAAGTGTATGTCAATGGAAGATGTCACTAAGGAATATATCAGTCTGTTTGCTATAAAGAAATTAACTTCTACCCATCCAAGCATCTTATATTAAAAGGCAGTTGAAAAGAGGCATCTGAAAAACTCATCTGACAAATATTTGTCAGCGGTGATATCATTAATATATAAAGAGGACTTATAAGAAAAGTGTTTAATACCCAATAGAAGCAAGAAGAAAGGAAAGAATAAGAGTTAGTAAAAAAGGAAATAGAGATGACCACTAATCATATTTTTAAAAATTCAGCCACAGGGAAGAGGCTGTGGCTCAATCAGTAGGGCTCCCGTTTACCATATGGGAGGCCCCAGGTTCGGTTCCCGGGGCCTCCTGGTGAAGGCAAGCCCGCCCGCACGGCGTGGTTAGCTGACCCAGCGAGCACAAGCAGCAAGGGGGGGATAAATGAATAAATAAATAAAATAAAAATAAAATAAAATAAAAATTCAGCCACATTAGTAAGCAAAGAAATATAAATGTAAACAAAGTAATATAAATTTTTACCTGTAAAACTGATTTAAAAAAACAAATGTAACTATATACTGCTAGAATGGTTAGAAGGAGAACAGCATTTTACTAAAGGACATTTGAAGTGATTTAAACTTTCAGGACATCAGTTCTCCAGGAAATGTACAGAGAGCCTTTAAGAATTCACATCCTTTGATTATGATCAAAAAATTATTTTCATGATTATATGATAGCCTGTTTTAAACTAATGATGTGTGATAAACACAACTATCTGCTGTAGGAAAAAGTATAAGTTACATGATGGTGTGCTTATTTGGACTGTATAACCATTCTATCTATTAAAGATCATGTTTTTAGCTGATTGTATAAAGACTAACCCAGACTAGATGAAATTAAACATAAGTCTTAACAATAACCTATTATTGGGTAGTAGAATTACAAGTTTTTTTTTCTTCTCCATATCCATTTTATATTTTAAACAATGAACATATATTACTTTTAAAATCTGAAGATTTTTAAATTTTACTTATTTGGAAGGGAAAAGTTTAATTCATTTTAATGGGTTATATGTTAGCTTTATCATTAATTATATATTAAGGATATATTTTAATATTTTGCTTCATTAAGGTAGATTTTAACAAACTAAAGAAAAAATAAATGTCATATCTCAATATGTGTGTATGTGTGTAGATAGATAAATAGATATGAGTAACAAAAAACAGTTAAGAATTTGGTTTGTTTTTTTAAGAATTTGTTTAAAATTATAAATATTCAATTTTTATGTTCAGAGTCAATAATACATAATGTATAATATATGACATAAATATTAATGAGATTATATATATATATATATATACAAAATGTCAATTATAAAGGAAGATTTTGATATTCTTATCCAGCTAGATGATTCATGTGAGGTGAATTTAAAGGTATAATAAGAGAATTAGCTTGCTTAGAATATTCTGCCCTGATCTGAGTTCTCAAGAGTCATAATCAGATTTAAAGTAGGGATCAAGGCCACTGGTTATTTGTATATTATTTGTATATCAGGGCAAGCAGAATCACTTGTTTTACAAGAAAGGTTTTATAATGCAGAATTTCCATTATGGAAATCATACTTCCTATTATAAAATCAAATAAATCTTCCATTAAAATTGTATATATGTATGTACATATTTAAACAACTCCTCTGAGTTGGTTTTTTCATTTGTTTGCTTGTTGTTTGCTTTTGTTTTTTTAGGAGGCACTGGGGACCAAACCCAGGACCTCCCATGTGAGAAGCAGGCGCTCAACTACTTGAGCCACATCTGCTCTCAGGATATTTTTTTAACATAACCACAGAAGAATTACCAAATTTAGGCAATTTAACACTGATACAATGCTATTATTGTTCATACACACATATTACAAGTTGTCCCAATAATGACCTTCATAGAATTTTTTTTTTTCTTATCCAGGATCATGGTTTGCATTTAGTTGTCATATTGCTGTAGTCTCTGATCTGGAACATTCCTCAGCATTTCTTTATCTTTCACGGCATTAATGTTTCTGAAGAGTGCAAGCCAGCTGTTTTGTAGAATGTTCCTCAATTTGGAAGTGCCTGATTTTTTCCTTCAAAATTGGATCCAGGTTATGCATTTTTCATAGGAATACTACAAATGATATTAAGTTTTTCTTGGTACATCATAAAAGGATACATAGAATATTGGTTTGTCCTGTTATTGGAAATGTTAACTTTAATAACTCTATAAAATTGCCCTTTTTTTCCTTTTACAATTTTTTAAAAATTTCTTAACCCTTTATTTCCTTTATTCCTTAATAATAGGTTGTTTTACATGTACTTTGGCTTAAGAATTTATTTATTTATTTACTTTTATCCATCCCCCTCCACCCCCACCCCCCCGTTTTTGCTGTTTCTATGTCCATTCGCTGGATAACTGTCTGTGTCCGTTTCCTGCCCTCTCTTCTCATCCTTCTCCTTCTGTCTTCGCTGGGATTCGATCCTTGGAATCTCTGATGTGGGAGAGAAGCATCCTACCGCCTATGCCACCTTAAGTCCTGGTTTTTCGACGCATCTTGTCTTGGCTCTCCCTTGTGTAACTCTCCTGTTTACATCATCGTCTTGCGGCGAGGCTCGTGGGGCCTGGTGGCCCACGCGCCTTCTATATTTTTCTTTTTTTTAATCTTTACCAGGAAGTACCGGGGATCGAACCCAGGTTCCTCCATATGGGAGACGGACGGCCAACCACCCGAGCCACATCCATCCCCCTGCTATATCTCTTATGGTTATCCAAAGATACCCAAAGTTACAGTCTTTTCCCATACAGGATGGTCATATAATAGACTTAGTTTATCACCAGCATTCTAAAAACCAGACCTAGGGAAAAAACTAAGTCTGGGGACACATGCATGGTTTCTAATACAGAGAATGTTTAGCCTACCCTGATTATTACAAAATCAGGACAGTGAGAATATTCACATCCTTTTACAATTAATAAGTAATTTGTGGGGAGATATTTTGAGTCTATGTCAATTATCTATTCTCCATTGGACTTTCACCCGGTGGTTTTAGCATCCAATGATAATTTCTGCCTGAATCAATTATTGCTGTGATTGTTTCAAAATTATACTTCTCTAATTTCTACATTTATTTATTTATTTTCATTATTAGCTGATATTCTACTAAAAAGTAAGAGCTTTCTCTTTACCCTCATCCCTTTCTTAACTTATTTATGTGTTTGTTTATTAATATCAGTACAGACCATGATTTTTTTTAATTCAGTGGGTCCCTAACTGTTATTTTTAATTTAGATACTCAAATTGTCCCAGATTTGGCCAGCGTGAGCTCTTCAAGCTGGTCTTGTGTCCTTTGGACTTGTCCACATTATTTTTGAGTGCTTCCTTATGTTCTGCCCCCAATATGTAGCAGTCTTGTGTTTTCTCTTGTAAACTCTCTTGTAAACTCTTTTTTTTTTTTGTAGAATCAGCTACTTCAAAAAGCTGTGGTTCCTTTTAGTGAGAATGATATTTAGATGTCACAATCTTCTTAAAAATCACAATTTAAAAACAAAATGATAATTTTTGAACACAAAATTGCTTTCAATATCATAAACTCTGGGTTAATGATTATTCTCAGGTTAGAGATTGTTCTCATTACACCTAGAATAATATTCCTACTATGGAGTTCTCGGGTTTTAACATATTTGACTCAGGTTATTATAAACTGGATAAGTCTTCAAATTTTACGTCTATTTTTTCTTAACTTTTTTTAAAATTTATGTGAACTTAATGGCCTTCTTTTTTTAAACTATTGTTTTTAGTCAAACTAATTTTACAAATAGCTGGTATCTTCATTATGATATAATATTAGTAATTCAAATATATATGTTCATCGTCCCGATGAAATACTGATTGTCCTTGTATATTTACAGTTACCAAATTAGTCCAAATTCATATACAAAGAGTGTCGATAAGTTTAGTTGTGGAAGAAATGGTAATCATAAAATAGTTTGGGTTCTCTTATTTTATATGTTTAGTCTTTAGAATAAATGTACATGTTTCATTATTTCCAAAGTTAACTAATTCCATCCTATAATTCCATTTGATTAAAGTTGTGTCTATTCCTAAATAAATGATTACAATAACAAGAACTTGAAGATTGTTAGAATGCTGTTTTCTGGAAATTGTGTAAAATTTTTTTATGATTGTATGGAATTTACAGGTTTTCATATTTACCAAGTAGAAAGGTAGTATCACTAAAATAATCTGTGGATTTTTAAATTAGTTAGAATATCTTATAATCATTTAACTTGGTGAAAGGAAAGTGAATATTTTGAAATTTTTCATCAATCTGTACTCCAAACAAGTTAAATGATCTTTAAGTAATTTTATATTTCCATGTAATCTCTTATATTTAAATTTATTTTCCATATTAGAATTCTTGTTAGGATTTTTGCCTGAAATTTTTTCAGTTAATGTTGTACCATCTAGAAAAACAAGGTAAAAGGACTGAAGTACAGGGACTTATAATAAAGAACCGCATTTTCCCTGTAGTAGATGACTTCCATTCATATAATTGTTTGAAGACTGTTTTAAATTGAGACACACACAGCTATAAATGTTGGTAGCATTGGGGGAGGAGAGTTGTTCAAGATTGAAATTCCAAAACATTTATAAACTTCACATTGCTTTCATTTTTCATTTTCAGAAGATTCTGTGCCTATGCCTGATGAAGTAAGCATGCTAACAGCAATCGCACTCTTCCTGTGGTCTGCTGGTGGTGAAATAATAGGAGTTCAGTCATTACAGAATGGCTGCATGAACAGATTTAAAAATGCATTAAATTCATGTGACCCATGGGTAAGTTATACCTAAAAAAGATTAAGCTTAGATATAAGCATTGTACTTTATCAGGAAAATTTAAGATTGATTCATTAAAATACAGTGATTAAAATGATGAAAATGATGTAAACCTAAGTGTGTATGTATATGTTTTTTATATATATGTATATATATTTTTTATTAGAGAAGTTGTGAGCTTACAAAACAATCATGCAGAATGTGCAAAATTCCTATACATCACCCCTCCACCAACACTTTGTATTTTTGTGGAACATACAGATTATAAAAGAACATTATCAGATTATTACCACTAACTATGGTCCATAGTGTACCTTTGGTTTATTTTTTCCGTACACCTCCCTATTATTAGTGTCATGTATTCATATTGTACATTTGTTGTAGTTCATGGGAGAACACTCATATTTGTGCTGTTAACCAGAGTCCATCTTCTACCCCATCGTTCACTGTGTTACACAGTCCCATGCCTTGTACAATCTATCTGAAATGTACACTCAGTGGCTCTCACTTTCATCACAGAGTTGTGCAGTCATCACCTCAGTAAATTCTTGAACATTTTCCTTAGTCCAAAAGAAAAATTCTCATATCCCCCTATTATTGACCCTTAGCATTGATATAGTACCTTCTTTGACATTGATGCAAGAATATTACAATATTGCTGTTAGCTTTAGTCCTTGAGTTACATTAACTGTATTTTTCCCATGCATCTCCATATTCTTACCACCTTGTAAAAGTGATGTACATTTGTTCAAGTTCATAATTTCAGATTGATTCATTAAAATACAGTGATTAAATCATTAAAATGATGTAAACCTAAGTATTTTAATATGTTTTTTAAATGGAAAAACTGAAAAAAGATAACTAGATCTAAGCACTTACTGGCTATCATCTAGATTGAGTGATCTTCCCACATTGATATGATTGTGTATTTCACATAATTATAGAAATTTAGAGTTAAAAGGGATCTAGTAGATTATTTTGCAGTCTTTATAAGAAGGCAATAATGTATAATGGCCAGTCATATTTGAGTTCAAGTTCCAGCTCTACCATTTGCTAGTTTTGTGCACTTGGGCAACTGAAGCTCAGTTTACCCGCCTATCAAAAGGGAATAATAATGGTATCTCCTTGTAGGATTAGATAAGGGTTAGATGAAATAATATCTATAAGGTTCTTAATTCAAAATTGTTGCTGTATAGCAGTTTAATTAGTTTTCCATGTCCTTTTTTAAAAAGTGATTTGACTTTTGAATATATACAAGAACAATAACTTGCTTTAAGATACATTTATATTTTGTATAGTTGAAACTAACAGGGAAATTATGCCACTCTTCTCTGAAGATTTAAGAAACACTTTTTAAAGAATATAGCACTATTTAATTTTTTATTCTTTAATTTCTTTTAGCAATACCAATATGGGATTGATGTTGTAGTTGCCATTTTTCTTGGGTACATATGGTCATTTAAACATTGAAAAATTTCAGGCCTGGAGGGGTTAAAGGAAAAACAAGGTTGCGTGGTAGCTAACAGTGAAGGAAAGTGATTGTTTTAAAACAGGGGTTCTTGGGAAGCGGCTGTGGCTCAATCAGTGGGGCTCCCGTTTACCATATGGGAGGGCCCGGGTTCGGTTCCCGGGGCCTCCTGGTGAAGGCAAGCCCGCCCGCACGGCGTGGTTGGCTGACCCAGTGAGCACAGGCAGCAAGGGGGCGATAAATGAATAAATAAATAAAATCTTAAAAAAAATAAAAATAAAAATAAAACAGGGGTTCTTAACCAGGGGGTCCGTGAGCCTGAATTGAAAAAAATGAACTTATTATCTTTATTTTCTCTGCCCTCTAACTGAAATCTAGTATATCCTTCACTTATGAATGTATGCAATAAATTACAGTAGTATTCATTTCATATCACATTGCAGTTGCATATCTCGAAAAATCACTTATGCTTATCCATACTTCGAAATTACAGTAGTTGTTAGACCCAACACTAGTTGAGAGTCACAAAACTATCTGCCACTACATTCTGAAAAGGGGTCTGTGGTTTTTTTCACCTGACTGGCAAAGGGGTCCGTGGAACAAAAAAGATTAAGAACCCCTGTTTTATTTTTTATTTTTTATTTTTTTTTTTTAAGATTTTATTTATTTATTCATCTATCCCCCCCTTGCTGCTTGTGCTCGCCGGGTCAGCCAACCACGCCGTGCGGGCGGGCCTGCCTTCACCAGGAGGCCCCGGGAACCGAACCCGGGGCCTCCCACATGGTAAACGGGAGCCCTACTGACTGAGCCACAGCCGCTTCCCAAGAACCCCTGTTTTAAATGGAGAGAGTGGCTAACTATATCAAGTTGCTAAATGTTTAAATAAAGCAAGACTAAAAAGCATCCATTGGAATTTAATAACGTAGAGTTTATTGGTATTCCAAGAAAAGTTTTACTAGACTGGTAAACATGGAAGTCAGATTGCAAGGGATCAAAGACTGCTGTGGAACCTGAGAGACAATTCTTTGGAGAAATTTGACTGTGAAGAGAAAGTGTGGGAATTGGAGGGAGATGTGGTATTGAGGGAGAGTTTTTTGTTCTGTTTTGTTTGTTTTTGGTATAGGTGAAACAAGTATGTTTAAATGCTGACAGGAAGGAACATATCTGTAGAGAAAAAGAGGTTGAAAATGCCAAAATCAAGGGAGAAAATAAATAGCACAACATTTCTGAGAGGCAATTTTAAGGACCCATTGAGCTGATGACCATGAATTTAAAGTGATTTCCTCTTAGCTCTTAGTAGCTCTGGTACAAGCATGAAAAAGACACTTAGATTTTTCTAGGGTTCAGCTTTTGCCTGGCAGATGTGACGATAGGAGTGGGAGAGGCGAGGGCAAGTGTTTTTAGGGTATCAGCAAGGGGAAAATATTCACAAAGGCATATACGATAATTGAAGTATTTGTAATGGTGAACTTTGGATGTTGAGACAGTGAATGATTTTTAAAAATTCTTTTCCTTTACATTACTGTATTTTTCAAGTTTATTATACTTTTTTCATAATAGAGAAAAATAATAAATCCTAGGAGAGGTTTGTTTATAAATGTTAAAGTTTTATTTTTCTTAAAACTGATAATTTGGTGATAGTACTTTTAAAGAATAATTTGTAGGAAAAATAACTTACATGTCAATTAAACATTCTTGTTTTCTGAGTTGCAAAACTTAAAATAGTAACTTTTCCTTAAATTCTGAACACGTTTTTGCATTGAGTGTTCAAATGTAAAATCCATGAGAAATTTTACAGCCTTATTCATTTTTAAAAAATTTTAAGAGTTCTTATTTGATATTTTATCCATAATAACCACTAATTAGCAAATATTTTAATACTAATAATAGGGTAAAACACGGCAAAAATTATTTCTAGCCATAATAGATAAATGATCTTCATTTTCCCAAGAAAGTAGAACTTAAAATTTTTTTTGAAATGTTACCCTTTTTCCTGATTTTCCCATTTGAAAATAAGAAGGTATTTCAAGCTTGCCATTCTCTATGAATAATTCTGTCTCTTCATTTTTAGTAACTATTTCATTGTATCTTAATATAAAGATCCCTTATTATATTTTATTTTGCTAGTTTGGTGGCCTCTTTGTTGAAGGAGGAAAGGCACATGTGTGCAGTTATTTACATCTACAGAAATTCTCCTGTAACCAAAATATTTGATTAACTCTGGACTGTATTGGTAGACTTTACAGTGAGTCTATGATTATGTTTTCCATTGTTTACTTAAATGATACCCAGGACATTAAAGATAAATTTACATTTTTCATGTTTTAATGAATCTATTAGAAACTTTAGTTTTTTCTAGAAAATGTTTTGTTGTTTTACTATGTTTTACTCTTAACTAATGATTCTGAAACTTGGCTGCATAACAGAAGCAGCAGCAGTTTGGAAACATAGGGTCCTGGGCTCTACCACCATCTTCATGAAGCAGAATCTATATTTGTGGTACAGGAATCTGTATTTTTTAAAAGTTCCCCAGGTATTTCTGATGTCCAGCTAGGTTAAGCAATTTCTGTTCCACCTAAACACTGAAACAGTTTTATGCTACTATTTGTTCCATATGTTGATTGACCTTTTTTCCTTTTTTCCTTTTGTTGTTGTTAGTGTTGTTATTATTATGAAGTCTTTCTAAATTAAAGTGGAGCCAGTGAGACTTTACTTTCTAGGCTTAGAAAACTTAAATTGGTATAAACAGTAATTTCCAGGGAATCCAAACTAAGTTGAAGTGTCTTAGCAATGTTTTTTTATATCTTTCTTTGAGACCATTCAATTATTATAACCTTCCTTACTAAATATGTTAAACTAAAGCAGGAGTAGCAGATGTAAATTAATTGTCAACTGAAGGATGAATGAAGAACAGAAATTAGAATTCCTGGGATTCTTTAACACAATAGAAATCTATGAATGGTATGGTAATTTGGTAATTAAACTACCAATGAATATTTATTTTATTAATTTCTTTTCAGTTAGTTTTATTTAGTTTATTGAAAGTTTAAGTATTCTACTCCATTTCTATAAATAGCAAATGACATTGATTCATCCTGCAGTATTACTTCTTTTCAGTATGTATTAAAATACAATGTGATGATAGAGCAAATAAGAAGTAATGCACGTTAACTGATAAAATGTTTTTCTTAAATAGGTTCAAGCCAAATGTTACCAGCTTCTCCTCTCAGTCTTCCAACATTCCAATCGTGCCCTTTCCACTCCCTATATACATTCATTAGCTCCAATTGTGGTTGAAAAGCTAAAAGCCGTTGAAAGAAACAGACCAACCAGTAACACAGAACTTTTAGCTGTTCAAGAAGGAATTAAAGTTCTTGAAACATTGGTTGCTCTTGGTGAAGAACAGAATAGTAAGTATTTTTAAAATAAAAATCCACTAGTGCAAAATGAAGATCTTTATCACATAAATCTTATTAGATCTTAGACCCTAGCCATTGCAACAGTAAATTCACTAAGAAGTAGTTATTATTTGAACATTTAATGATTTTGCTTTTGTTACTAACATCATTACTGTGTTGATTTACATTTATTTTTATAAGTAGGAATTTAAAATGAATTACTAGTAGTATTTCAGCACACTAATTTTTTCATTGTCTAGGAACATTCTCTTTAAGATCTTACTAGGAAAATATAGTTGTTTAATAGATTTTAAAAAAATATACATTCTATACTTCATAATAGAGGTATAAAATCTCTATGACAAATATTACCAGATTAAACTTTGATATTAAGTATTAGTACCAAACATCCTAATTAAAATGCCTTTTTATTTTTTAATTAATGGAAAATATATCCAAATAGCCAGAGATATGCAACTTAAGACATACTTCTCTTTATTCCCTGCTTGAGTCTTGATTTCATCACAATCTAATATTTGTCTTTAAAAATATGATGTTTAATTGTTGCAGAGAGACTGTAGTTTTTAAACTAGTACCTTATGTATGATTTAACATTAAGCTGTTTCCAGTTTTTCAAGATCATAAATAATTCTGAGATGAATATCCTTGAACATAAATCTTTGCATATTTTAAAATTATTTCTAAAAGTAAAATTACTGGGTCGAAGGAAATGCACATTTTAAAGCTTTTAATATTATGTATTAGTCAGCCAAAGAGGTCCTGATGCAAAGTATCAGAAATCTGTTGGCATTTATAAAGGGTCTCTACAAAAACCTGCACATGAATTTTTGTAGCTGCTTTGTCCATAATTGCCAAAAATCGGAAGCAGCCAAGTTGTCCTTCACTAGATGAATGTATAAACAAACTGTGGTACATCCAGCATATTCAGTGAAAAGAAATGAGCTATCAAGCCATGAAAAGACACGGAGGAAACTTCAATGCATATTGCTAAGTGAAAGAAGCCAATCTGGAAAGGCTACATGCTGCATGATTCCAACTGTATTAGTCAGCCAAAGGAGTGCTGATGCAAAGTACCAGAATTCTGTTGGCTTTTTAAAAGGGTATTTATTTGGGGTAGAAGCTTACAGTCACAGGGCCACAGAGCGTAAGTTACTTCTCTCACCAAAGACTCTTTTTTTTTTTTTTTTAAGATTTATTTATTTACTTTATCCATTTTAAACCCCCCCTTCCCCATTTGCTGTTTTGCGTCCATTCGCTGGGCAATTCTCTGTGTCTGTTTCCTGCCATCTCTTCTCATCCTCCTCCTCCAGTCTTCACCAGGATTCGATCCTGGAGACCTCCGATGTAGGAGGGAGGTGTTCTGCCACCTGCGCCACCTTGGTTCCTGGTTTTCAGAGCTTTCGGAGCATCTCGTCTTGTCTCTCCCCTGCGTCTCTCTCCTGTTACGTCATCAACTTGCTTCATGGCTCCTGGAGCCTGGCAGCTCACCAGCACACACAGCCTGGCAGCCCATGCGCCTTCTATACATATACATATTTTTTATTTTACCGGGAGGTCCTGGGGATCGAACCCAGGTCCCTCCATATGGCAGACGGACGCCCAACCATTTGAGCCACATCCGCCCCCGCCCCAAAAGACTCTTGCCATGTGTTGGAGCCAGATGGCTGCCGGTCTCTGTGAGGGTTCAGCCTTCCTCTTCCTCCTAAGGCTCTGTGGCCCCAGTTCCTTATGTTCTCAGCTGTAGGTTAGTAAAAGGCTTGTCTCTCTACCTGGGGCTCCTTTCTTTCCGGGCTCAGCTGCTCTGCTCTCTTTACAAGGTCAGCTGTGGACTATCAGGCTCATTCTCTTCCCAGGGCCTCTGCCATATCTAATGGCACCTTCTCTCTTTCCTCATTTATCTACTTCTCTGTGTATTTACTTCCAAGGCTCTAGCATCAAAACTCTGTCCTCCGCTATGTCGTTTTCTGTCTTGTCTTACTGACGTGGCCAAATCAAAGCCTTAATCCTAATTTAATCAAGTAAAAGTGAAACCTCTGAATCTAATACAATCTAATATGCCCAGAGGAACAGACCAAACGGCTACAATATATATTGCCGAATTGTTCTCTAAATAAAAGTTATATCACTTTTTTCTATGATAAATTGTTTCCTCTTCTTTTGACAAAAGTTCAAAGAAAATTAGAAGGATAGTAGAGACTTAAAAAAAACTGTTGTGGGAGCAGATGTGGCTCAAACAGTTGAGTGCCTGCTTCCCAAATAGGAGGTCCCAGATTTGGTTCCCAGTGTGCCTCCTAGAAAAAACAAACAACAAGCAAAACAAATGAAAAAAAAAACAACTCATGGGAGCAGATTGTGGCTCAGTGATTGAGCTCCGACTTTCCACATACAAGGTCCCAGGTTCAATCCCCAGCCCCCCGGTACCTAAAAACAAACAAACAAAAAAAAAATCATAACTATGCAAAAGGTGATTGTGAAAGAAAAAACTATCAGACTTGGTGATTAACTGGCTTTTGGAGCAAGCGAAAGAGAGGAGCCAAATATTACCTTGCTATCTGGAAGAAGCATGAAACCTGTGTCAAAACTGGAAAATTTAGGAAGAAAGCTGTTTTGGAGGAGTTGATAAGTTTAGCTAAAATTAGATATTAGGTTATCTGGGTAACAATTTTATGACTGGCATTATGGCCTATATTTGGTATAGCAACATCATTTATCTGTATTTTTATTTTACTCACTTTGTTAGAAAGTCCTTAATGATGAGGGCCAGATCTTAGTAATTTTCAAATCCCAGCACTGAGCTTATTGCCTTTTGTACAATCAGTATTTAAAATATGTTTGATTTGAGACGATTTTGGGGATCAATTTCTGAAGAAGTTCCCTAATTTAGTATTAAACTTAGCATGAGGATAGGTAGGGAAGGGAGTCTTACACTTCTTTTTTTAAAAAAATTATTGTTTGAATTGTTTAACAGCAAGAATATATGTATTATTTGTGATGTTAATACTTAGACTTCAGCAATGTCCATGAAAGAAATGACCCCTTTCTAAATAAGGATCAATTGATTTAAACTATAAAATAACCAGAAAGAACTGTAATTTTAAGTTTGGCTATCAGACCAATTTGTAATATTAAGAGTCAGTGAGGTATAGCAACAGTAAGCAGCATCATGGTTTCTTCAGTTGTTCATGGAATACTGCAGTCAGATAAGATGTTTTCAACTATGGCAAGACTTTTGAGAGGTAGAATAGCAACTGACTTTTTTTTTTTTTTTTAATTAAAATTTAATCTAAGGCTAAATGCCATGCAAATACAAAAGGTAATAAGTCTCAATAAAATATGATAGCATTTATTAGAAAGATAACATCAAATAAATAAATAAATAAATGCATGAATGGCTATGATATTAATGTGATAACAACAGTTTCTATACTTATCTGCTTTAATTATATGATTTGAAGAGGGTAAACTATAGTAGTTTCCTTTTGGTTTTCCTCCATCAAATTCACCTAAACAATTTTCTCTCTCCCTTGCTTAACAATTTTTAATGACTTCCCTTTGCATTACTGCATCAAGTTTGGATATCTTTACTAAGTTTTCAAAATTTTATTCTGCTCTCCTGTATACCTACTAATCTGACCAGACCAGTTTTCTCACTATGCTAATTTTAATATCTGTATGTTGTTTATGCTGTTTTCACTCTCCTTGGGTGTTTTCTTCCTCTTCTTCTTCTTTTTTTTTTTTTTTTTCCTTGAGGTACCAGGGCCAGGGATTGAACCTGGGACCTCATATGTGGGAAGCTGGCACTCAGGCACTCAGCCACTGAGCCACATTGGCTTCCCTGAGTTGATTTTTTCATTTGTTTGCTTGTTATTTGTCTTTTTTTTTTTTTTTTTTTTTTAAAGATTTTATTTATTTATTCATTTATCCCCCCCTTGCTGCTTGTGCTCGCTGGGTCAGCCAACCACGCCGTGCGGGCGGGCTTGCCTTCACCAGGAGGCCCTGGAAACCAAACCCGAGGCCTCCCACATGGCAAACGGGAGCCCTACTGATTGAGCCACAGCCGCTTCCCTTGTTATTTGTCTTTGTTTTTAGGAGGCATCAGGAACCAAACCCAGGACATCCCATGTGGGGAACAGGAAACCAACTGCTTGAGCCACATCTGCTCCCTCTTTTCTTTTTATAGATATCTACTAAACTTAAGTCAGATTGCATTTCTTTAAGAAATGTTGCCTGACGGCTCAACCCACTTTTCTTAGAATTTCTTTGGTAGTTATAACCAACCAATCTTATTTTCTAGTAATGTAAAAATAGTCAAACTATAAAATTCCAGTTTGACAGCTTAAATTTGGTGAACTCCAAAAAAGATTTTTTTTTTGTTTTGTTTTTTTTTGTTTTTTAAAGATTTTATTTATTTATTCATCCATCTCCCCCCTGCTGCCTGTGCTCGCTGGGTCAGCCAACCACGCCGTGCGGGCGGGCTTGCCTTCACCAGGAGGCCCCGGGAACCGAACCCGGGGCCTCTCATATGGTAAACGGGAGCCCTACTGATTGAGCCACAGCCGCTTCCCAAGATTATTTTTTGAACTAATCTATTCCTGTGGGTTTGAGACCCTTTGATTGCATTATATTCTGTTAAGAGACCTTAAGTAGATCACTTGATTAGATAGATTTTGATTGGACTACATCAGTGAGGCAAGACTCAGGTTGGGTCTCCGTCCTCTTACTGAAGCCTTGTATAAATGGAGACAGAGAAAGGAGACACACACAAAAGGGAGCTCTGCCATGTCTACACAGCCATGTGAGAGAAAGGACTCAAGGATCGCTAGCAGCGGAAGTTGAGACACAAAGCCCCCAAGAGGCAAAAGGTTGGACCCATGGAACAACTCAGTGCCTAAAGAGATGAGTCGTATGCCAGATCGCTCACAGCCGGGCTCACAGAGAAAGCAGAGCAGCCGAGGCTGAGAGATGAGGCCAGAAAGAGATAAGCCAGATGCCTGGTTCCCACAACTGAGCTCTCTGCAGAGATAGGATGCCATCTTGCCTTGTCCCGTGGCAGACTTTGGATCTGGATCCAAAGTAGCAGACTTTGGTGAGAAAGCATCTCTGATGGTGCCTTGATATGGGCATTTACACAGACTTGGAACTGTAAGCTTTTACCGCTAATAAATTTCCCATAATGAGCCAACCCATTTCTGGTATTTTGCATTGGCAGCCTTTGGCAAACTAATGCACAAAGTATTTCTCAGCCTTGCCGAGTTTTTGGTTAATTCTATATTTCATATATTAACCATAGGGCTTTAGTAGTTAGTTTCCTAACTGTTCTATGTGTTGTCTACTCTCCTCAACTAGGTAATAAAAGCATTAGGTAGGAACCACAAATTATATAACATCTTTCCTATAATGCTTAGTAGATACTTGGTGGGTGCTTAATTTATAAGGTATTTGTTCCAGTTAGGTATATTTTAAAACTGTTAAAAATCAAAACCTTTCCTTTCAATCTGCTCTTGCAAACCTCTTTTGCTTTAGTAAGCACAATACACTAATTTCATATTTATTTGATAATTCAATGTTGTATTTTCATTATGAAAGTCAGTTCTTATATAGTACTATTATCATTCTATATGAGAGAAATTAAGCTAAGTCTAGTAGATTGGAGGATTTACTTGGGATTTTCCTTTCTCTTGAACATTTAATATGGAAAAAAGCCCAATTAATTGAAAACTTCTGAGTAGTTTCCAGAGGAAAAGAGTATGTGCATTTGTGTTTGTTCATTCATTCATTCATTCAACAAATAGTTTTTGAGTGCCTACTCTGTACCAGATACTCTTATAGGCACTGGGTTTCAGTGTGAAATAAAACACAAAAAGATCTTGGCTGTCATGGAGATAATATTCTATTGAGAAAACACAGGCATAACATTTTATATGAATGCAATAAGTAGACATCAATTTTATATATATCTACATCACTTTTAGAAATAGATATAATAATGAAATGCAGAAATTGATAGGTGCTTTGGAGAAAAAATATGGCAGGGATAGGAAGTACAGGACCAGGGTGGGGTTGAGGGTTCTGGAAGGCTTCACTGATTATCACTGTCCTTGTTGACATCAGTGAGTGTTGGTTATATACCACATTCTATTTCAGATGCTTCCTGCTTCCCTACAGCCTTGGATTTAATCCTGTCTGTTGTCCTTCTATAAAAATTAACATAAATTAAAGGTGGAGAAGCATTCTCAACATTGATTATGACAGGACATATGATTACATATAAAGATTATTTTTTAGAAAAATATCAGCTTTAAATGAAATTTATGTTCCAGGAGGAACTTCTTAATATGTGCACAGGCAAAGAAACTAGGAGATGAATGTTTTTTTCAAGCTTGGAATTTATATCACCCAAATATGGGTTCTTATTTTTTAACCCTAAGATTTATGTATTATCTTATTCTTGAGGAATTTTCCCTCAAAGAGTTTGGGGATGAAATCAGATAAGAATTGTATTGCATTTCTTTTTTTTTTTTTTTTTTTTTTAACCGGGAGGTCCCGGGGATCGAACCCCGGGTCCCTCCATAAGGGAGACGGATGCCCAACCAGTTGAGCCACATCCGACCCCATGTATTGCATTTCTGTATTAAAAAGAAGCAAATACCTAGTTTTAGTTAAATAATGATAAATAGACACTTTACTGATTTCTGTTCCCTTCTCCAACCTCCCTATTCTGGAATGCCCTTAAAAATTGCAGTCTTGGGAGAGGATGTAGCTCAAGTGGTTGAGTACTTGCTTGCTTGCACGAGGTCCCAGGTTCAATCCTTAGTACCTCCTTAAAAAAAATACAAATTGTAGTCTTACCCTCAAGATACATTTTACCCGATGGCAGTTGCAAAGTGTTTTATTCTTTTTTAACCTTCTGGCCAGTATTTTTCTAATAAAACAAATTAATGTAATTCTAAACTATACAGTATTAATAAACTTGGCTTCCAACCCCAGCATAGCTTGGGCATTTAGTAAATATTTAATTACGAGTTATCATTGATGTCTCTAATAGATTGTGCATGCCTACTTATATTTTATAATAATTCAGATTTCTGAAGTATAAAAAAAGTAGTTACCTAAGTTGTTAAATTAAAGTTTATTGTAATTTTCATGCTTGCCATTGTTTGTTCAATACTTTGCTTTTGTTATTTACAGGAGTCCAGTTACTTGCTCTTTTAGTTCCAACTTTGATCTCTTATCTGCTAGATGAAAATTCTTTTGCCTCAGCAAGTACAACTTCCAAAGATCTTCACGAGTTTGCACTCCAGAATTTAATGCATATTGGACCTCTGTATCCACATGCTTTCAAGACAGTAATGGGGGCTGCTCCTGAGTTGAAAGTGCGTCTGGAAACTGCTGTTCGAGCAAGCCAAGCTAGCAAAGCGAAAGCAGCTGCTAGGCAGCCAGCACCTACCATACATTCTGCACCAACAATTAAGCTAAAAACAAGTTTTTTTTAATATACATTGTTAACTAGCACCTAACAAGTCATAGCCACTGTATCATTCCAGGTTGTGGGTTCTATTTTATTTGTATATTGGTATTATAATGCTTCCATGTAGGTACAGTGAAAATAATGCTCTCATCATTTATTGACTTTTAAGTAGTGGTTTTTCTTATTATGTGGCGAAGTTATTTTTCTCCTAATAATGTTTCTCTTTTATTAATTTATTTTTAAAAGCTCTTAGGCATACTCTTTTTTTTTTTTTTTTTTTTTTTCTTTTGAGGTACCAGGGACAGGGGATTGAACCCCGGACCTTTTAATGTGGGAAGCTGGCACTCAACCACTGAGCCACATTGGCTCCCCTGAGTTGTTTTTTTCATTTGTTTGCTTGTTGTTTTTTCGTTTTGTTTTTAGGAGGCACAGGGAACCGAACCCGGTACCTCCCATGTGGGAAGCAGGAGCTCAGCTGCTTGAGCCACATCTGCTCCCAAGCCATACTCTGTTTAAATTTAAATACTAAAAACATAAATCTATCATGAAGCTGGGCACTCTATTGGTATTGTCAGAAAATTCAGCATATGTCATGAAAATTTTTCATTGAAAAAGAAGCTAAATTTAAATTTTGAAGCTACCAAAATAATGAAAAGTATCTGTTTCATGATGTATATAATAGGAAAGAGGCCAGCATTTTTGTAGCATTTCCCAAAATTTCCTTACCTTTCTGATCTTTTTACTTTCACATTAAATTACTAAATTATTCTTATGTGTATTTCAGTAATTAACTGAATTAAAACTCTCATGTAAAAGTATATTAAAATGTTTCAAGTGTGGCATAATATTCTGTTTTGTTTTGTTTTTTTTTAATGGCTAAAATTTGGCCTTAGTTATGTTTTGTAACTGCAGAGCTTCAAGTTCATGCTATGAGGGTTAGTTTTGTTCATCAAATATTTAAAGAGTGCCTACTGTGTATAACGCATCAAGCTAAGTGTTGCAGGGCACACAAAAATGAATTAGACATAATTTTAGTTATACCAGTCTCCATGCAATGGGAATTTTACCACATCAAATAGATAATTGTTAAAATGAATATTTGCCACAGCACTTAGCAAATTTTAAAACCAAGTTTTGCCAGACAATGTTACATATATTACCAAAGGCAAGTCAATTTTTTGACCATTCCAAAATGTACAACTATTTTGCCATCTGCTACCTATTTATTCTCTCCCCTACCCTGACTAGTGGAGTATTCATGCTTTCAGGTACCTCGTATGTCATATCAGCTAAGTGCTTTTCCTCACCTATTTTCTCACTGACTTTTGTTTCTATGGAGTGTGTTTTCATTTCAGACTTGCTTTACCAAAATTATTCTCCAATTTTGTTTGTTTTGTAACAGCTTTATTGAGATATAATTCATACACCATACAATTCACCCACTTAAAATATGCAATAGGTTTTTAGCATATTCACAGTTTGCAACCATCACCACAATGAATTTTAGAATATTTTCATCACCCAAAAGCAAACCCTATCCCCTTTAGCTATCATCCTGCAATCTCCTTATGCCCCCAGTACTAAGCTACCACTAATTTACCGTCCGTCTCTCTAGAGTTGCGTACTTTGGACATTTCGCATAAGTGAATCATGTAACATGCAGTTTTTTGTGAATGGCTTATTTCACTCAGCATAGTATTTTCAAGGTTCATCCATGTTGTAGCATGTCAGTGCTTCATTCGTTTTTATTGCTTAATAATATTCCATTATATGTATATGCTACATTTTGTTTATCCATTCATCAGTTGATGGACAATTGGGTTGTTTCCACCTTTTTGGCTATTATGAATAATGCTGCTATGAATATTCATGTATTTGTTTTTGTGTAGACATTTGTTTTCATTGTTTCTTGGGTATATACCTAGGAGTAGAATTCCTGGGTCCAAGGATAACTTTAACTTTTGAAGACCTGCCAAAGTGTTTTCCAGGCTCTTTGGGGTTTTTTTTTTTTTTTTTCTCTTTGATTTTTGCACTCATGCATGTGCATGCGTAGCCCTTTTAATTCATCTGTTTATAAAAATGCTTATTTCACCCTTGGATCTTTCTGCTATTCTTGGTATCCCCCAGGCTTTTTCCATCCTTTCCCATTTCAAGTAGAATACATAATACACTAGTAATGATTCTCTCTTTCTTTCTATAAAATGTTTTAAACCTGTGATCCAGATGCAGCAGTTAAAATAATGCAGTTTATTACAACCAGTAAGAGCTGCTATGTCTTGACTTTTTTTGTGCCAGGCACTGTACTTGACACTTCATAACCATTAATTCTTTTAATTGAAACAATACTGAATAGTGGCTTTATATACCTCAATTTTCAAAATATATTTAATATATATGCATCGACATTTTCTTCATTCTTTATTGGAATTTTTAGGTTAATGCCAGCAATGAATAGAGTGCATCTATAAATAAATTTTTTGCCTTAATACATTCTATCAGGTGGATTATTTTAAAAACCTGATTTATTCATTGCAACCAATTCCTAGCTCTCTCACATATAAAAGTCTATGAAATTATTATTTACAGACTCCAAAGACTTCTACTTAAAACAGTAAGAATTTTACATCTTAATCGTAATTTAGAAAAATTATTCTGAGCTAATTTTTTGGTCCTGTCACTGAACAAATATGTGAAAATCGTGCATATAACAAGTGAGCAGTTACAACTACTGCTTCTTTTCCTTTAGGGAAATGTGTTTACAGCCTTTGTCCACTATCCTCAATTCACCATCTCTTTTTGCTATTTTGTACTCAGGTTTCCATTGCAGACATTGTTTTTCTCATACACATATACTTCCCTTTTCTGCCTTGCCTCTCAGTGCTAGTCTAAGAATCCATATAAACTTAAGTGAATTTGTTTGACTTTTCTTTTTTAACTTTGTTTTGGTCTCTTTAAATTTTTCCTTCTTCCCAACTTTTCCAGTTACACAGATAAATCTCTCCTTGTTTTGTTTGTGAAACAAAAAGGGGTCTTAATCATGTCTAATGAGCATAAAAGTAGAGTCAGAAGGGAATTGCATTTTATACCATTATAAATTAATCATTTTTAATTTTAAATTACACAATTTAAAATTTGGGGAAATTGTGACAACCCGCCACCCAGAACAAATTACTCTTAATATTTTGGTGTATTTCCTTTCACAGCCTCCCATATGGTAAACGGGAGTCCCACTGATTGAGCCACAGCCGCTTCCCCCCACTATGTTTCATAAGCATTTTCTACTTTATTTCATAGGCATTTTCTTGTATTTTTATTTGAAAAATAATATGGAAGGGATTTTAGTAGCCCTCGTTTTTTGAGTGCTACTTAATAAAGGATATACCACTATTGACTTAGCCATTACACTCTACTTGGGTACTTTTATTGTTCCCAGTTTTAAAATTTTTATAAATAATGCTGACTTTGACTTTTTAAAAATGAAGCTTTGTAGATTATTTCCTTAGGATAGATTTCCTAAAGGGATTTTTTTAAAAGATTGCAGGTTTGGATTTTGATACAGATTGCTGAATTTTAGAAAGTGATACTTTTGAAGTAAACAGTCATGAAAATGAAACTGGGTCATTTTTTTCCAAATTCCTGGGAGTGCCATTAAATCTCTACAAATATTTTGATATTCCTAAATGTTTTTTTTGTTTTTTTTTAATGGTATTTTAGTTGACTGTTAATTATTAGGAAGCTAGTAGAAAAGCTTTAATGCACTTTGAGCTATTCCTAATAAAATACACTTGTCAAAACAAGGAAGGTGTTAGTTTTACCCTACATATTGTGGGACCCTGTTTGTGTGGTGGGTCTGTGGTGATGGGGAGGGTGGGTCGGAGGACCAGGGTCAGATGCCACGTATCAAGGGCACTGCCAAATTGGAGTGCATCTTCAGCGAGGTCATGTAGAGGAACTGAGAGTTAAAAAGAGGGACATGATCATTATGTTCACATGGACCAATCAACAGACTTGCACCAACAGGTTGATGTTTTAAATAAGTGGTTTACAATTAAACATAAAAGAAGAGTTTCCTAAGAAAGGTGTTAAAAATGATTGCCTTATGATAGTGCATTTTTGATACCATAAATGTAGAAGGAGAACTTAAATTCCTACTTGTCAAAGATTTTGGGATATGATTCTTCTATTCGGTCTTTTAATCATTCCTTAGATAAATATGCAGCAGGCATTGGGAATACAGTGGAGAAAAATCTTATCAAAGCATCTGCCATGATAGGATTACATTCTGTCTGGAGAGAGAGAGAGACAATAAAACAAAATAATCACAGACTGTGTTAACTAATAGGAAGGAATAGTATGAAGTGTGGTAGGCTAGACAATAATAGGCAGGGATTCTGTCTTAGCTTCAACCAGAGCCCTAGCCTCTCTTACGCCCTTCAGACATGGTTATGTAACTACTCACTCATTGGATGTCTCAAACCCAGTTAATTCAAAAGTGAACTCATCACCTCATTATCTAACACCTGCTTTGCAACCTGTAATCAGCTCTACTATCTTATCCTGTACCTAAGATGCAACTCTTGTATCTTACCAATCACTCCATGTGTCTTTAGCCATTGTTACCACCCTAAACAAGGGACCTATGGCAGTATAGCAAAGTCCTTAACAGTGTGGACTCTAGGGTCAGTTTACCTGGGTTGAAATTTGGTCTTGTCACAACCTGTGTGACCTTGGCTAAGTCACTTGTCCTCTTTGTGCCCCAGTTTGTACACCTGTAAAATGGTGTAGTTGGTAGATTAAATTAGTTAATACATATAAAGGACTTTAGAATAGTGCCTGATCTTAGAGACAACCATTTAGAAGTGTCTGTGCATATATTTTACACAGAGAAACTGAAAAGGGCTCTATAAATTCAAATCTGATGGTCTACTGAAAACTCTTGAGTTGGTTTCCTTAGCATAATGACCAAGTCCTTAAAGGGTCCTCAAGGCCCTGAATAATCTGGCTCCTGACAACTTCACCTCATTTTATTTCATGCTACAGTTATGGCGGTGTGGTGATGTTCCTATTTATCAATACCTCTTAGAGATGCTGTGAGGACTAAGGTAATGCATGTCAAATGCATTATATTTATTGAGTAAATGCTATAAATGCTATTAGCTATAAAACAGTTGTTATTACTTTCTTCTTGCTCTTTATGTGCCAGCTATATTGGACTTCTTTCATCAGATCAAATGTGCTATGTGCTTTTCTTTCTCGGGGTGTTTGACCTTTACTTTAAAAGTTCCATTATGAAAAACGGATGTGGTTCAAGCGTTTGGGCTCCCGTCTACCATATAGGAGGTTCACAATTCGATTCCCGGGGTCCCCTGCTGAAAGGTGAGCTGGCCCAAGTGGAGAGCTAGCCCATGCGGCAGGGAGAGCTGGCGCAGCAATATGACACAACAAAAAGAGACACAGAAGAGAGACAATAAGAGACGCCACAGACCAGGGAGCTGAGGTGGTGCAAGAGATTGAGCGCCTCTCTCCCACTCTGGAAGGTCCCAGGATTGGTTCCCAGTTGCTGCCTAAAGAGAAGAGAAGCAGACACAGAAGAACACAGAGCAAACAGCCAGCGCAAAACAACGAGGAGGTGGGGAGAAATAAATAAATCTAAAAAAAAAAAAGTTCCCATCTTACAAAAAAAAAAAAAGTTCCATTCTACCCTCTTTTAGCTAATCTGTCTTCCCCCTTCATGTTTTAATCTGGTTTCATTCTTATACAAATGTTGCAGCATTAAGTTGGTCATTGCCATATACTAAAAACTATTCTTTTTCTCCTGTAATGAATTTGTGTGTTTTGGCTTAAACTTGAATACAGTCAGCTCATTTGTGTTAATGTTAGACATGAGTTCATGTGAAAGTGTAAATGAGCTGGTTCAAACCGCTCCCACTTTTGCTAGTTTATGTCATGCAGCTGGGGGGAAATCTGGGAAAGGAGATAACATAGATACTAGTAGAATTTTCCATTACGGAGAAAACCTGTGAGGACTAAAATCAATGTGTAAATGTGTATTGAGCGCCAATAGCATAGTGAGCGCCTGCAGAGTAGAGAGCAATGTAGTACATGAAAAATAGATTAGATTCTGTTTTTTAAAAGATAAGAAAAGCATGGGCCTTCAAAAATTAACAAAATGTGCTGGGCCTCTTTAACCTCATTCACTTTTCTTGTTTTTCTGGCACAGTTCCCAGATTTTTTTCCCTTTTATATTTATAAAAAAGAATATACCACATCTGAATTCTTTCGGTGACTGACTTAATTTATGTCTAAGGAATACTGGAAGCGACTTTGTGGGGAGATGCTGTTCTATTGCCTCAATGAAGACTGGGTATCTTCTTGCTGAGAAATTGGCTGTACTGGGAATGAGTGCATCTAGTTGCATAGTTGGCAGGAATAGCCAGCTTATAAAAATGTTCTTTCCCACAGATATGGTTATTTTTATGTAATGGAGATTACATTAATGTTTGAAATTCAGTTCCTGGCTTAGAAAAGGGGGCACCATAGTTTATTAAAAAACAACAATCTGTTGCATAGATCTTTCATTCATTGGAATTATTAAAAGAGGAAAGGGTAGAGAATGAGGGATGGAGAGTCATCAAAGGAAAAGGATGTGTTAAAAAACCTGTTTACCTTTGTTTAGAGAAATAGAATCTTAAGTTGATCTCCATCAATAGTCCAAGAGAATCTTATTACAGCCTCACAGCCGTATTACCATTTAATTCTCCTCATGTGTTAGATATTTTGGTTTCTAGTGCAATCCAAACTTTAGATTTGAAGTTTTTAATTTCTTCAAATATTAGTCACTACAAAATTAAAATTAAACCTAGGCAATTTTATAACTTCATACACTTTCCAAAAATTGTAATAATATTAATAATAAATAATAGAAGCTATTTTTCCATGCTATCATAAGATTGTGGTATAGATATAATTCTTGGACTCCAAGGAAAATTCAGAGTATGCAATTCTTTCACTTTGCAACTTGTATTAGCTGTTACCCCAACCCAGCCATTAGCAGACCTCAAATCTAGGGTGTAAGTTTGACCCAAGAATGAGGAAAGGGATTGGCCCCTGAAGTAGGGTGGGCAGAAAGGGGTGGGAAAGAGAAGGGAGTGGGCAAATGGTAGAAGAGGTTGATAAACAATGGGATAGTTCATGTTCCTGTTACCCAATGCTCTCTCCACCCCAGGGGAGGCCTCTCTCCAGACAAGCAGCCCCCCCTTTTTTTCCTGGCTAGAATTCTGAAAGTCTTTAAGTTAGATTTGGGGCTTTTTCTTGGAGTTGTTAAAGACTCAGAGACTCAAATAACTGATCACCTTGGGCAATTTTGGAAAAATAGCCACCCATTTTAGTAAAAAATACAACAAAAAAAACTTAGCAGATGAATTACTTGTCATTTTGTAGAACTGTAATCCCCATCACGCCTCACACATAAACCAAAAAATGACAAGTACTTCAATTATCTAAATAACCTATTTGCATTTTACAATTTTTCATTTTAAATTGAGGGTGGGGGGCAGATGTAGCTCGGTGATTGAGCATCTGCTTCCCATGTATGAGGTCCTGGGTTCAATCCCTGTGAATCTCCTCAAAAAAAGAGAGAAAAAGTTAGATGAATGGCCAATTGGCTTTGGGAGTAGATATAGCTCAAGTGGTTGAGCAGTGGCTTCCCACATAGGAGGTCCGAGGCTCCGGTTCAATCCCCACTCCAGTACCTAAAAAACAAACTAGTATATAATCAACTTTTTGACAGCTACTCTCTGTGCTTGGAGAGGAACTCTATTTTTATGTCATTTAGGTGTTATTAATTATAAAAGGAAAAGATCAGGAAACCTTGAGATTGGTCTGAAGCTCAATGTTTGGGCATAGGCAATAATTTTTTAAATTTAAGATTATCTTTACTTAATGTTCTTGATAGGGAATGAGAGGAAAAAGAACAATTATTGAGCACCTAGTATTTTCCAGGGCCTATGTTTTACTTGTGTTGCTTCATTTAATTGTAGGTACTCTATTACAATAATAGCTATTCAGTATATACTACAAGTCAGATACTATGGTAGGGGGATTTACATTTCTTCTTTCATTTAATCTTCACAGAAACTTTGAAAGGTAAATATTATTCCCATATTTAAATGAGAGAACTGAGACTGGGAATAAAGTTAAGCCATTTGCCTAAGTTTCCAGATTTAAAAAATGGCAGAGCCAAGAATAAAATTCGTGTCTGACTGGTTACAGATGCTATATCCCGGGGAACACATGTGGCTCAAGCTGTTGAGCACCTGCTTCCCACATAGGAGGCCCGGGGTTCTGTCCCCAGCCCCCAGTACCTCAAAAAAACAAACAAAAAACAAATGCTATGTCCTACCCAATCATTTATCTTTTTTTTTTTTTCTCCCAAATTCAAAAGTAGTTCTTGCTGTAGCAGCCGAGCCGGCACAGGAAGAGGAGGCTTCTCAGGTGCGTTCAGTGTTGTATTTCATCTGGGTGGCTACAAAGAAGTGTTCAGTCTGTGAAAGTTCACGGAGGTATTCACTTACCATTTGTGAACTTTTCTGCATATATGTGATACCTCCAAAGAATAAAAGCTAATTCATGCTGAATACAGAATGTTTGAAAAACACAGACAGCAAAAAGAGGAAAAAAGTCACTAGTAAGCCCACTACTTAAAACTAACGGTTTCCGTAGTTGATTCAGTATAGGAGGAAATTACGGGGTTCGTTCATTGTTCCTTATTCTCTTAAAGCAATTTAGGGCAAAGCAACTCTAAGGAGGGACCTTCTTTTAACAACATAATGTTATTATTATTATTTTTTAACTCTAAAAGAAATACCATATTATGGAAATTTTTGGAAAAAGAGAAAAGTAAATTTCTTCATAATTCCACTCTTAATATTTTTGTATATTAAGTGAAGGTCTTGAATAAAGAAACCCTCATGACATTGTAGACCGGAAATACTATTTTGTGTATAAATAATCCTTGAAAAGCTAAAAGATAGTAGTATTGTGAGCAATGTCAATAAAGTATGAATTACACTAGTGCTTTTATATATGTGTGATAGTTCAGGTTATCTATATATTTAATTAGTTTTATAGTCTGTCATGAATTGATTTAAAGGAATTATCGAATGTGTCATATCTATTAGGGAAAAATCGTTTTTAATGTACAAAACTTGTAAGATTAAATTTACTCTAAAAATTTGCTAAAATTACTTAAATCACTCAGATGACAAAATATGCCACTATTGCATGATTGTCCTCTTGATACTCTGGAGTATATACGGAGTGAAAGAGGAGGCAACGAGTTAATAAAAAGAATAGCAGTCATGAAATCTGGCTTCTAGTTTTGACTGTGCAACTTACTAACCTCAATGTAGACAAGTCAACTTCTCTGTAAAAGGAGAGGATTGGGTTCTATCTCAGAGGACATGAAAAGCCAAAATGATTTATGACACAGGGAATTTGGCCAGGTCTGGATCAACTTTTTATCATAATAAAGAATGAATTCATAAAGCAGAAAAATACAGCTGTGAGAGGAGAGCTTGTCGTCTTTATTGGCAACCGGAGTAGATACAATGTGTTTCCTGTCCTTTCCACAAGTATTCATGGCAAGGGAAGAGGGGGAGACGGCCGGAGCAGGATGTCCATCTAAAACAGGACACCCACCAGACTATATATTTAAATTTTTTTCACGGTCATCAGATCAAATGTCCCAGAATTTCATCTCACAAAACAAAAGAATTACAAATAACTTTTGGGTGACAAAAAATAAGGACCTAAAATTCAGTTTCATTTGTTAATTTTTCAGGCGTCTTCCTTTCCTTTCCTATCGCTGTAGTGTGAATTTATAGTGACAATATCAAGGACGTTGGAGAAAGAAAACATTTACGGAGAAACATTTGAAAAGAAAGAAATGTGATGTGCCTTTGGTAGGCTAGCACTGTTGCCAGTTTTAAAGTGAACTATGGAAGAAACTGGGAATCGGACAAATCGAACAGGAGAGGTGCCTGGGAACCCGAAGCAGCTCTAGGGAGCAGAAAAGGACATTTGTTCTTTCAGCTAGTGTACCTTTAACCCACTGTCAGAGTTGATTATGAAAATGCTGATATCCCTTTGATGACAGGAACTTTGTCTTATTCATCTTTATAGCCCCAGCGCGGGATGAGACCGCAATCAAATATTTGTTGAATTAAATTGAGTAAAAACTATTTGTGAAAAAGGAAAAAGGAGAGCGAAATAACAGAGACACTTGGATATCTGAAACTTTTACAGGATTTTCTAAAAGGGAAAGGGACTTTGGCGGTGCAGTTTTTCAAATGAGGTGGTAACAAAAGAGCATTTGAAACAGAGAAGCAAAAAAGTGCAGCGCTGAGTCTGGGAGAGAGGTGGTTAGAGTTCCCTACAACAGGTCAGGCAACAGGTTTGAACCCCCGAGTGAAAAAGAAAGGCACGAGCGGCAGCAATGTGTAGACTGGCAGAGAGGAGGAGTATCAAAGGTCGGAGAAATTTAGAAGTCGGAGCCTAAGAGAGGATTGAGGACGCATGGCTGGGGAACGCCGGTCCAGGAGCTCGCTTTGAGCTCGTTTCTTCTTAAAACTACCAGTAAGTCCTAAAAGATGTGCAACTCGGGCTAGTATTTTCGTGCGATAACTTCCGTGTGTGTGTATGTGTGTGCGCAATAAATAGCACCACCCCAGAACTTCCGCGTGCAAGCGAGCCTGGAGCGCTGCCCGCCTAGCGCCGGGCCCGACCGGAGAGGAAACCCGCACCAGCGGCGCCGCTCCTGCCCCTCGCCGCGGGGAAGGGCGGGCCGGGGCGGGGCTACGGCCACGCCCAGACGCAGGCGCTGCCACACAGGCCGCCTCGGTCTCGCTTGCCCAGCGCCCCGCCCCGCGACTACATTTCCCAGCAAGCCCCGGGTCGCCCGCGCGCCGCAGTTGACCCATTTCCCGGCCCGTCACGGGCCCTGCCGGCCCCCGCGCCCAAGCGGCTGCTCTCTGCTGACTGGGGTGTGGGCGGGGAGCGGCGGAGGGAGGAGGAGGTGCTGCTTGCTGCCGCCGTTGCCTCCGCTGCTGGCCGCCTGGGCAGCTCCCCGGGCTTCTGCGGCCGCCATGGACGAACAGGCGGGTCCCGGCGTCTTCTTCAGCAATAACCACCCGGGTGCCGGCGGTGCCAAGGGGCTCGGGCCTCTGTCGGAGGCTGCCGCGGCTGGCGACGGGGTGCCTGCGGCGGGGGCGGCCCGAGCCCAGTACAGCCTGCCCGGCATCCTGCACTTCCTGCAGCACGAGTGGGCCCGCTTCGAGGTGGAGAGAGCCCAGTGGGAGGTGGAGCGGGCGGAGCTGCAGGTAAAGACCATCCCGGCTTGGCCCTCTTCATCCCGCCTCTTTACTCCCTCCCGCTCCGCCCTGGCCCCTTCCTACCCACCCCCAACCCTCCCCCAAAAACAAAAACAAAACTCTCGCTGTCCGCTCTCCCTGTGCTCCGTGCTCCCGGCCATCCCACCCAGAACCTCGTCCTCTTCTTCCTCCCCTCCCCTTTGCCTATCGCTGACCCCGCTTTCTTGACCCAGGCTCCCACTCTCGCCTGTGATGCGTTGTTTACACTCCACTCTTCTTTTCGTCTGCACCTTCTCACTCTTTAAACTCTCATTTCAACTCTCTTCCCATCCCACATTTCAGGTCTTCCTTTCAGTTTCCTAATTAGGCTGACCATAGTTTTGAGAGACGTCTAGCAAATCATCCTCTCTCCTGTCCTAGGTGTAAAGACATTCCCGGCAAAAGGCATTGGCGATTTTGGCTCCTCTCTGAAAGGAAGGCATCAAAGAAAACAACAGAAGTTGTGTCAATGAGGCCTTGACTTTAGGGGAGAAGCTGACGTTGGGCTAAAGTGTTATTAGAAATATCAGCTTCCTTTTTGCATATGTAAATGTATCTTCCTCACTCACTTCCCCCCGCGTTTCTTTTAGGTATTTCAGATTCATGGATTTTGAATTGAAGGAGTTAGATGATCAGTCAGTTGATGGCTCAGAGAGGGTTCCTCTTCTCAAAATCTAAAACTTCCCAAGGGTTAATTTTATGTTCAATGTTTTGTGAGCTTGACTTGTACTTTAGAAGGAGCTAAAGAATTTTTAAAGTTAGTTACATTGCCTTTCAGTGCATAGTCTGCAAGATAAAGTATATCCAGGGAGGTGCTAGTACGGGCTTTTAGAAGAATGCAGGTGAGGCTGATACTTTACAGGCTATTCTGAATTGGTAAGTAGGTGTTCACTGACTGATCTTAAAACTTCCAAGACATAAATTTCACAAGTACACAGGTTCACAAGAAGCTTAAGGAACTATGAATCTGTGCTATTCTGCCTTACCGGCTTATCTTGTATACTTATGAACTGCAAGTATACTTTTGGTTGGTAAAATACTGGAAGTTAATGTGCCACCTGATGTGTCACGTTTTTTGGTAACATGTATTTTCTTTGGCACTTAAAAAAAGAAAAGCAGAAATCTGTTAAATAGAATCATGTGCTGGAACAGGCTTCTTTGGTGTAGTGGAAGTCACTCTGGAAAGAGTTGGAGACAGGGTTATATAGTTCGGGTAATTCTCGCTACTAGCCCTGTGACCTTAAGGAAATCCTTGAACCTCTCTGGCCTTCGATTTCATCATTATATTTAAACATCACTTGTTTATTGAGTGCCAGCTATGTGCCTCTAGGTCCTGGGATTAACAAAACAGACAAAATTTCTCTCCTCATGGAGTTTACATTTTAATCCAGAGCCAAACAATCAATCAGCAAATGAAAACATATAATATAGTGGCCATTAATGGCAACTGATTTGAGGAAACATAAATCAGGGTACAGGAATACAGTGAATGAGGGCAGCTATTTTAGATGGGGTAGTCAGGAAAGGCCTCTCCAACAGTATGACATGCTCCATTAATGAAGTGAGGAGTGACCCTTGGTTTCTACAGTTCCTTCTGATTCTATATATTTTTTTACAGTTCTATGTTTTCATTTTTTGGCAGCTGTTTCATCCCTACTCTTATGTTGCTTTTGTTTGTAATTTTTCTCAATAATGATTCTGATAGAGATGGTACCTGTATCAGATTTGAATGCCTGTGTCATCACTTACTATTAATACAGTCTATAAATGAGCTTGTGGATTTTAGTCTTTAAAGATGTGTTAAAGGCAGGATTTAACTTTAATATTATGCAGTTGATAATATAATTTTTCTTATGTAGCTTAAAGAAACTTTAGTTTCTTTCCAGTTCAGGGAATGTAAAATAACTCAGACTAATTTGGTCAAAAACAGACAAGAAAGCAATGCTTACCTTTCTACTTGTGAAAGTAAAGTTTGGGAACTTCCAACCCATTCTGCCCCAGGCCTCCATGTTTAAACTTGTCATTTTACCTATAACTGTAATCAGTCTTTAATTATTTACATACACAAACACACATGCACACTATTTACATACACATCACAAACACATACACACTATTTCCTGGGTTTTTTATGCCAAAGGTTCAACTTCAGGAAGGTTTCCCCTGGTCCTCATCATATTAAGGTCATTAGTTTTATAGCACTTTTTGGCTTGTGCTCAGAGAACAGAGGTTCATTTAAATATCAAAGTAAATTAAGCTTCTGCAGAGAAACTTAAAAAGTGTTATTTTTTCAAACAGTAAGTTTTATATATATATTTTTGAGAGGGTATGATTTGCAGGAATCTGGTTTTAGTCCCTCTTACTAGTGTAATTGAAAATATTTTTTAATTTCTTTATATCAATATCATTAAATTTGAACATTTTTCTTCATTTTTCTTTTGCCATTGGAATCTTCCTAGAAAAACAATAGGAAGTAAAAGAGTTAAATGAATTATGAGGAAATATGGATCAGTTGGTGTCTTCCTTTTAATTTTTAAATCTCTTCTCAAGTCATTAGCACCAAAGTAAAAAAAAATACCTTTAAGATTAAGTCTCATTTGTGCCTTCAGGAACCTGTCAGTCCTGCTCTTTCAAGTTGCCAGGGCAGAATTGTGAAACTCAATCTAAGCCTGCTGGCATTGCTTCCTGCCTCCTTTAGATCTTGGTAGTAAGGGACTGGCCACATTGTACCAAAAGGTGCTGTGTCGTCGTCTTTTTTTTTTTTTTTTTTTTTTTCCTGCTTTTGCCCCTCACCCCTGCCATGTCCGTCCATCCGTCTGTCCCATTCCCCCCACCCCCGCTGCCAATCCAGATAAGAATAGGTAATTCATGGGAAAAGAAGAATGATCCAGAGTATTACTGACCTTTAGATTTGGGAAATAAATTGGTGTTAGAGTACTAATTATATCTGAGAGAATTTCCTGTATGTGAGACGTTGTGCTAGATGAGCTCAAAGAAACATACCATCTTATTGGAGTGACAGACCATAAAACATAGAAGAATCTATGTTTATCATTTTGGGGTTTAATTTTCTTAGAACAGCATAAGAGAAGAAATAGCAGTCATTGGGGAGAAGAGGAAGAGGAGAGAAGTTTACGAGATAATGAGAAGCCAAGGCTCAGTACTTGAAAATTACTGATTTATGGGAAAGCAAGCATTAAAAAAAAATTATCAGCTCTACATTTTGATGTATTTGCTTTGTTATTTACCTGAAAAAAGTGATATGATTGAGTGGTATAGAGCATGTGGTATGAAGGCTGTATCCTGGAGTGCTTATGAATATGGGTTTTGATGCTATTGAGTCATATTTTCATTCAACAGATAATTTTCATGCATCTTCCTTATGACAGGAATAAATATGTAAAATATTAGATGATAATAAGTGCCATGATAAGGGAAGGAGGATATGAAGTGTTTGCAAGGGTGGAGTGGGGTATATTCTCCATCTTTTTCTCTCTCCATGCTTTTTATTCTGTATAATTTATACTGATTTTATCTTCCAGTCCATTAATTTTCTCTTCTGTTGAATCTAATCTGGTAAAGCCGTCCAGTGTGAGTTTTTAATTTTGGTTATTGTTGAAGTTAAGTTTGGTTCCTTTTCATGTCTGTTGGGTCATTTTTTATAGTTGCCTGTTCCCTGCAAGTATTTTCAGGGTTGCCTTTTATTCTTTTTTTTTAAAGATTTTATTTATTTATTCATTCATCCCCCCTTGCTGCTTGTGCTCGCTGGGTCAGCTAACCACGCCGTGCGGGCGGACTTGCCTTCACCAGGAGGCCCCGGGAACCGAACCCGGGGCCTCCCATATGGTAAACGGGAGCCCTACTGATTGAGCCACAGCCGCTTCCCTGCCTTTTATTCTTTAAACCTAATAAGTATAGTTGTTTTATGTTTGGTGTGTCTGTACATCCAATATCTGAGGTCTTGCAGGTCTTTTGCTGTAGTCTGTGCTGGTTCTTGCTTAAAATGACTTGTTTCTTTGTATGCCTGGTTTTCTTTGTGTGCTGCTCATTGTCCTTTAAAAAGTACTTTTTTTAAAAAAGATTTATTTATTTATCCCCCCCCCCATTGTTTGCACTTGCTGTCTGCTCTCTGTGTCTGCTTCTCTTCTTTCTTAGGAGGCACCAGGAACCGAACCCGGGACCTCCCATGTTGGAGGGAGGTGCCCAATTGCTTGAGCCACATCTGCTCCCTGATTGTTGTGTCTCTTGTGTCACCTTGTTGTGTCATCTTGGGGAGTCATCTTGCTGTAACAGCCCATCACGTCAGCTTGCTGTCTTGCTCGTCTTTTTTAGGAGGCATGGGGAACCGAACCCAGGACCTTCCATGTGGTAGGCGGGCGCCCAGCTGTTCGAGCCACATCCGCTCCCCTAAAAAGTATATTTTAAGGATAATTTGAGGTCTCACGTGACGACATCTTCTTCAGGAGGGTTTTGCATTTGCTTCTGGTAGACATTTGGAGGCAGTTGAGAACCACTTTAAACCATATTCATTGCTTGAGGGTTTTTGGACCACCCGGTTAATGTGAATTTTGATTGTGAATACATTTGAGGGCCAGTATTCTCCTGCTTCACATTTGCCTTGAGAGTATAAGTCCTTTAGGGGTTAAATGTGGGATAGATCACCTGTTAGACTATCTGCATGGGCTCCGGTCTTTGATTTTGCCCCTTGGCTCCTGCAAGACTGTTGAAACTAAAGTTCAAAAAAAAAAAAATTTTTTTTTTTTTTTGAGGTTCCAGGGCCGGGGATTGAACCTGGGACCTTGTAAGTGGGAAGCTGGCATTCAACCACTGAGCCTCATCAGCTTCCCTGAGTTGGTTTTTTCATTTGTTTGCTTGTGTTTTTTTTTGTTTGTTTGTTTTGTTTTTAGGAGGTACCGGGAACCAAACCCCAAACCCGGGGCCTCCCATGTAGGAAGCATGCACTCAACAGTTTGAGCCACATCTGCTTGCTCAAATTTGTTTTGATTGGCCCACACTGTAAGGGCAAAAATGGCTTTCTTGTTCCCTTACTTCACTGGATTCCATTTCCCCCTCAATTTTGGCCAGATAATCCCTTACTGTCTTATCAAGTTCTTATTGCTTTTAAGACGATTATAAAAATATTTATCCAGAAGTTTTAGCTGTTTTAGTAGGACAGTTGTTCTAGCACACCATTATTGGAAACTGGAAACTGAATTTTCTACCTTGCTTTCTAAAACTGACTCACTAGAATGGCCCCAGTAATTATTATTTAGGGAGAAATCCTTCCTATAACCCTTCTTTATCATGTAGAGATACCTACTTATCTCTAAATTTTATGTCTTATCTGATTCTACTTTTCTTGGAATTCCAGTGGTAGTGGTAGATGTCCTATAACTTTTTCCCAAAATCTTGGTACGTTAAGCAAATCAGATTTAACACAAATCAAAAACTGTTTGCTCTGCAATCTTTGAAAGATGTTTGTAAGTCCCAGTAACCTGGACAAATTATCTATGTGATGTCCGCTACATTTTTTCATTTATAAATGTTAGTAGTACGCAGGTTTCACTTCTGAGCCATTAGAAATAAAATTGCTCTTGGGATCTTTGGAGTTTCCTGCCTTGGTGGTCAATTTGAGAAAACAATTAACTAACCATCATAATTTGGCAGTGGAAAGTTTGGGCCTTTGAGTCAGACAGCCCCATCTCTTCCTATTTATAATCTTTCTGGGCCTCATTTTTATTCGTAAAATGTCAAAGATAATACCAAATAGAGTAGTTGAAAGATTTTTAAAAAGATAAAGTGTACAAAGTACTTGGCCTATAATAGGTGCCCAATAAGCAGTTTGCTCTTGTTGGTTGAGATTTTTTATTGGACGGAAGATATTTGATTGTATTATTTAAACTAAATTTTAGAAGCCAAGTGATCCTTTTGGCAGAGTAGCTACTTATATTCCTTTTGCCTGTTAGTAGTGATTTATGGACAAAAAGTTGACTGTGGATTGGATGTAAGGTGAAAGCCAGTGGTGGCAGCACTAGGTGGTAATACCTTGTAAACATCAAGGACTGGAGATAATGATTGAGGAAAGTTTGGGGTTCAGGAGAGACACCTGAGTAAGGCAAGAGACAGAAGGGGAAGGAGATGGTTGAGGGGGAGCAGAGGCAGATAGGAGGGAGAAACAGGACACATTAACCGGTTCTTAACTCCTGAAGAATGTGTTATCCGTATTCTTCATTTTAGCACTTATAGACTCCTAGGCTCACAGGGGCATACACATACGCACACACACATTTCCTCCCCACCTCCCACCCCCATATCTCCATTTTCAATTTTCTATTTCTTTTCATTAGACTAAGAATATTTTACTTCCAGATAGATCTTAGAATTTAAGTAGTTCCATCCCTTGTTTTGTCAGAGAGGGCCAGAGAATTGAAGTGACTGGTCTTAGTTCATCCTTTGAGTTGATGTAGATTTAATTTAGAACTCAGGAGTCCTAGTAACTAGGCCAGTGCTTTGTTCTCCATACCACATCTAAGTAGAACAATTTAGTGAAATAATTATATAGTGAGGGGTTCAGGAACATTTGTGTTCCTCAGAAGTGTTTAACAATGTATCACTATAGTTTTTTTTTTTCCTGGTAGTATTGTTTTTTTTTTTTTAACTTGGGTTTTATTTAATTGATTTTCAAGTTTTTTTTTTTTAAATTCTACCTATTTATTCATTTATCCCCCCCTTGCTGCCCGCGCCCGCTGGGTCAGCCAACCACACCACGCGGGCGGGCCTGCCCTCACCAGGAGGCCCCGGGAACCGAACCCGGGGCCTCCCACATGGCAAACGGGAGCCCCACTGACCGAGCCACAGCCGCCCCCCAGTATTCAGTTTTTATTGGTTAGTTATAGATTACCATGGAGAAAAGCAAAGGTAATTGACCCATGGATTAATTATAATATTAATTTTAATACCCCAAAAGAATGCTGTTGAGTGCTTACTGTGTCAGGCAGTATTCTGAATGCTTTATCTGTATTGACTTATTTAATCTTTGTAATAATTCTACAAGGTGGTTCCTATGATCCAGTTCTTTCTCTTTTTTTTTTTTTAAGATTTATTTTATTTTTATTTGTTTCTCCTCCCACCCCTTGTTGTTTGTACTCACTGTCTGCTTTCTGTGTCTGTTTGTTGTGTGTGCTCTGTGTCTGCTTTTTAGGAGGCACCGGGAACTGAACCCAGGACCTCCCATGTGGTAGGCGGGCATCCAACTGCCTGAGCCACATCTGCTTCCCTGATCCATTTCGGAGTAACATGAGTCAAAAGGTTTTACTCTATCAAGTGCTAAAGTTAGCATCAGGTACTTAGTAAATAATCATGACTATTTACCAAAATATGACATATCAAGCAGAAAAGAAAGGGATGAAGTATTTAATGATTATTCCAGCTTACATCTTCTGGAAGGATGGTCATTTTATCAGATGCTAGATTCCCTTCTGCCTAAATAGTTCTCAGATTGCCTTAGCATTGCCTAAGGACTGCCTGTTATTAAACAAAGTAGGCTACCATTCCTTCTCACTTCATTCCTTTGCCATATTGCTTGTAATCCAAGGAAAGGGCAGATTATCACAGGAGATAAAATTATAAAGAAAACTTCTGTGTCTGGAAAGACAAGGGCCAGAAGGGCTATCATCAGTTTCTTTAAAAACGTTAAGGCTACCCATAGGGTCCACATGAACTTGCTCACAGAAATCTTGGATCATTAGAATTTAAGAGGGTAAGGACTGCTTGAAATAGCAAACTTAAGACAACAACAGAAACAGAAGAAATAGTTATTTTCCCACACAATGGGTATTTCAAGTACAGAAACTACTGGTTATGAGAGGTAGAATGATGTCTTTGAAGAAAATTAGATCAATAATGGGTGACAGATCCACATTGAGCTATTATTGTTCTCTACCTCCTCCATATGTTCTTCCATGCCAATATTAGATGATTGGGATAATAGAAATTTTTAAATTTAAATATAATCTAATAATTTTAGTTCTACATGGGAAGCTATAGCAAGTCCTTCTTTTCAAAAAGTTTTAGCTGGCCTACTTTTTCTCATTTGACATTCTTCAAAAGTGTCCCTCATTCCAATTGCACATCTCCCAGAAACCCTCTCTTACCCCACTGAGCTGAGTGACAAGCTTTCCTATGTGTCCCCAGAGCATCACATGACCACCTAAACTACCATATATGTAAGATTTTAAAAATTATATACAATTACTTTGAATTCAGATGACTTTTTATTTTTTAAGGAGGTACCTGGGATTGAACCCAGGACTACTTGTATGGGAAGCAGGCACTCAACAACTAAGCTACACCTACTCCCTCAGATGTCACTTCTAACTCATTCTGACTTAAAGTCTGTTTTATCTCCATTGGTAACTATTTGCATGGTTTATTTATTTCCATCTTTTCACTTTCAACCTCCTGTGTCTTCGAATTTAAGGTGAGTCTCTTGTAAATAGCATACAGTTGGGTTATGCTTTTTGATCCATGCTGCCAAACATTGCCTTTTGATTGGAGAGTTTAATCCATTTACAATTTAATTACTGATAATGCAGTACTTTCTTCTGTCACTTTGCTATTTGGTGTTTGTAATTCTTATACCTTTTTTTCTTCCTTTAATGCCTACTTTCATGTTTATTTGCTTTTCTGGCATTGTAGCATTTTGAGATCCTTCTCATTTCTTTCTGTATATATTTTTCTTTCTTTTTTTTTTTTTTTTTAAAGATTTTATTTATCTATTCATTTATCCCCCCCTTGCTGCTTGTGCTTGCTGGGTCAGCTAACCACGCCGTGCGGGCGGGCTTGCCTTCACCAGGAGGCCCCGGGAACCGAACCCGGGGCCTCCCATATGGTAAACGGGAGCCCTACTGATTGAGCCACAGCCGCTTCCCCGTATATATTTTTCATACACTTTCTTTGTTGGCTACTTTGGGGCTTAAATTTAACATCCTAAATCTATAACAATCACGTTTGATTTCATATCAGCTTAATTTCAATAGCACACACATATTCGATTCCCATCCATTGCCCTACCTTTTTATTGTAGTACTACAGTTTCTTTTAATAATTTTATCTTTTTGTGTGTGTAGGGATTACTAAGATAAAACTTTTCTTTTTTTTAAATTGCAAATTTTGAGTTTTTCCAGCTTGCTTTGAAGGTGGCCTAATAAAATTCTGCATACATTTTTGAGTATAGTTTGTGTTTATTAATCATATATTAAATTTTGTGTAGTGCTCTGTTTATTAGGCTATTCTTAGCTTATCTGTTTTACATATACTATGTTAGAATAACATGTCAACTATGTATATGCATTTATTGCAGAAAGTTATTTGAGGAAATAAGATCACTCTCTTGGCAGGCTTACTGCAGCTTAACTTTTATTATAAAACTACCTAATATGAACAAGATGATGGAATGTTAGTATATACTGATATGTAAGAAGGAAAATTTATTGAAGAGTTGGCTGGAATCAGTATGGCAGAAGGACACATGAGTAGGTATTTTGTTTTAGAGGTAAGGTGGGGAGAAAAATAAGGAAATAGCCCTGGAATGAAGGTAAACTTTGGGAAATATTAAGTAAGTTTGGGTGGGGTAGGTATTTTGGGTGTGGCAAATAGCTCCTAGCATAGCTGCATTATTACAGATCCAATGATAGGGCTAGGGATAGTGTTTCATTACCATACACACAGGTTCCATTAGCACTCATTTGCATATGACAGAAATTTGATCCAATACCAGTATATCTAGTTAAAGAGAAAATAAATACCTTGTCAAATTCCACAAGAGTGATACCAGTTTTACCTGATGGAAAATTAGGGCATAGCCTGGGACTTGCTCTTAGTTGTTTTTTTTTTATACTTCCTTAGTGACAAGGTTAAGCAGTGAACAAAGGAGCCTAAAATATAGGCACAACCAAAACCAGTTCCTAAAGAATGTAGGTTCATATAAAGCAGGTAGCAGGGAGGACTGTGGATCTGGGTCAGCTCGTTTATTGAACTTGTAAGAGTAACATTAATAGAAGAATCTGTGGTTCAAGTAATTCAGCCTAGTACTTTGTGTATTGTTTCCTCTTTTTCCTCGTTACCTCCAAAAAATAATAGTTTGATTTAGTGAGCTCTTGCCATGTGCCAGGTACAGTGCTAAGCATTTTACATATATTTTCTATTTTAATCTTTGCAAAACTATATATGATAGGCCTTATTAATCATTCCCTAATTTATAGATGAGAAATTTGAGAAGAGAAATTAAATTATTTGCCCTAGGCACAGTTTGAGTGATGAGCCTAGGCATGGTATGTAGAAGGAAATATTTTGACATTTTTTCATATTTTTTTCATGCTTCTGGGTCAGTGTACAGGGCAAGGATGTTTTCCTTCCCTTTTCTGACTAGCAAATTTCTAATCATCTTGCAAAATTCAGTTTACTTTCTCTGGGAAACCTCTCTACTTTCAGACACAAGAAGCTTCTTGCTCCTTGTATGAGTTTCTAGGGCTGCCTTATCAAATTGCCACAAACTGGGTGGCTTACTACAGCAGAAATATATTCTCTCACAGCTCAGGAGGTTAGAAGTCTGAAATCAAGGTGTTGGCAGGGTTGACTCCTGGAGGCTCTGTGGGAGAATCTCTTCCATGCCTCTCTCCTAGTTTTTGGTGATTGCTGGCAATCCTTGACATTCCTCAGCTTGTAGTTGCAGCACGCCAAATCTCTGCCTTTGTGGTCACACAGCCTTCTTCCATCTATGTGTCTCCTCTATATCTCTGTCCTCTTCTTAAAGCAAACCAGTCAATGGATTATAGGGACTGCCCTAATCTAGTATAACTCCTCTTAACTAATTATGTCAGCAACCCTCTTTCAAAATAACATTACATTCTGAAGTTCTGGGGACATTAAATTTTGGGGGCACACAATTCAACTCACTATCCTCTGTTAGCAGCTTGTGTATACAAGACAAAAGCATTGTTATCCAACACCATCCAAACTGTTGATTGAACAGTTAATTCAAAACTATTTAATACCTTAAATAGTTTAAAAAATACATAAATGGATAGTCACTTGCCGTTGTAAGACCAAGCCCTTCTACTCTTCAATTTTTTTTTTTAGCTAAGTTACAATTTATAATGCATTGTTTATGATCTCTGGTTTTGGTTTTCCTTAAATGAAGCAAACTGAATTCAAAATTCTAGATATTTATGACATTTTCCCCAGTCTTTTACACTTGCTTCCCCTCATTATCTAATTTGACAGCAATTTTTAAGTGGGTCTCTTTTATTGTTTTATCTTTCCAAAGCATTTAACTTAGTCTTTTCATATCTATATTTTATTGGTTTATATAATATTTAATTGAATTATCTAATTAAAATAACAAGTACAACTGGCATAATTGGGTTTGGGAGGAAAGCCAACTGACTCTTGGTGAGCTTATACAACTCTGCTATGGGAACTGAAGTGTATGGGTGAATTATAAAGAATATCCAGTAAACTTTGCATACTTAATATGCTGTGGGCATTAGGTAGTGTTCTTCAAAGAGATAGAGAATACTGGTTAATCCATAGAGTTGAGTTAAGTTGGTTATGTGTGGAGAGATCTTCTACTGCATCTCTATTTTATCACTTATCTCATCCTTTGTAAATTTGTTTCCTTACTAAACCGAGTCACATGAGGGTGTTTTTATTTCCCCAAGGTACAGCATAGTGACTGTCACATAGTAACTGCTTAATAAATGTTTCTTAAATGAATGAGTCATATATTAGATTACATTGTTACTAAATATGTGTTAAATATATGTGTCTGTATATGTATATCCTGTCTTCCAGCCAAGTTGTGTCCTTAAAGGCAGGGTTTGTGTATCAGGCATCTTTGTTATTTTTGTCTGTCATAAATGTATTGAATGTACAATATATATTGGTATATAGGTGAGCAGTGTGTCTCTGTCCCTCTTGCTGCCAGCTAGTTCTGCTCTATGACACCCACTTGAAAGAGCCTTTTAGAGTAAATATATTATTATCTGTATTCTGTTATGGAGAGCACTGCTTAGGCCTTGCCAAGTCTTTCTGACAGATCTTATTTCAGGAATGCCACTGGCTTCATAATCATAGCTTCATGTTAGCTGCAGCAAATAGTGCTTGGGTTTTGGTAGCTGGGAGTGTTTTTTGTTTGTTTGTTTGTTTTTTTAGGCTGTTGATTGGAGTTTTGTGTTGTCATTTGTCCCTTTGTGTGTTAAACATTGACTACCAGGAAATGTTTTTGGCATCATGTCCTTTACAATCAGCAGGGTTGTGTAACAGTTTTTTCTTTTCTCTGCCCTTGTCTTCAAATTATATACAAATTTCTTATTTCTTCTAAATAGATAATTAATTGAATATTTTTCCTTGAAGATAAATGTTATTTTAAAGAAAATATTTAGTTGTTATTACTTTGCATTCTGCTTTATATGATTTGATTTATATGATCCATTACCAATATAGTGATACTTAAACATTTTTTTTTTTTTTTAAAGATTATTTATTTATTTATTCATTTATCCCCCCCTTGCTGATCGCGCTCGCTGGGTCAGCCAACCACGCCGTGCGGGCAGGCCTGCCCTCACCAGGAGGCCCCGGGAACTGAACCCAGGGCCTCCCATATGGTAAACGGGAGCCCCACTGATTGAGCCACAGCCGCCTCCCTTAAACATTTTTGAACACTGTTCTTTTTAAGTTTTGTTGAGATATGTTCAAATACCATACAATCCATCCAAGGTGTACAATCATTGGCTTTTAGTATAATTACAGAGTTGTGCATTCATCACCACAACCAATTTCAGAACATTTTCATTACTCCAAAAAGAAAGACTCCATACCCCTTAGCAGTCAGTTCTCAATCCCTCTAGCCTTCCCCAGCCCTACATAACCATAATCTAATTCTGTCTCTGTAGATTTATTTATATTTACATTTTATACAAATAGAATCATACCATAGTTAGTACTTTGTGTCTGGAGTTTTTCACTTAGCATAATGGGTTTTTTTTTTTTTAATTAAAGAAGTTGTAGGTTTACATAAAAGTCATGTGAAAAATACAGTATCCCCATATCCCTCCTATTGTTGACACTTTGCGTTGGTGTGGCACTCTTGTTTCAATTGATGAAAGAATATTAAAATATTACTGTCCACAGTTTGCTTTAAGTATATATATATATATATATATTTTTTTAGAGATTTATTTATTTTATCTATTTTAACCAACACCCCCTTCCCCATTTGCTGTTTTGTGTCCATTCACTGAGCAATTCTCTGTGTCTGTTTCCTGCCATCTCTTCTTATCCTCCAGTCTTCACCAGGATTCGATCCTGGAGACTTCCGATGCAGGAGACAGTTATTCTGCTGCCTGCGCTACCTCGGCTCCTGGCTTCTGCAGCTTTCGGAGCATCTCGTCTTGTCTTGTCTCTCCCCTGTTACGTCATCATCCTGCTGCATGGCTCCTGGGGCCCGACGGCTCAGCAGCACACAGAGCCTGGCAGCCCATGCGCCTTCTATATATATTTTTTTAATTTTACCGGGAGGTCCCGGGGATCGAACCCAGGTCCCTCCATATGGCAGACGGACGCCCAACCATTTGAGCCACATCCGCCCCCTAAGTATATATTTTTAACCACACATCACCCTATTGTTAACACCTTGTAATAGTGTTGTACATTTGTTCTTTCGTGAATATTCTTATATTTGTACTATTCACCACAGTCATTGTCCACCATAGGGTTCACTATGTTTTATAGTCCCATGTTTTATCCTCTAGCTAAACTTCTTTTTTTTTTTTTTATTTTATTTTTTATTTTTTACCGGGAGGTACCGGGGATCGAACCTTGGTCTCTCCATATGGTAGACGGACGCCGAAACTCTTGAGCCACGTCCGTTTCCATCTAGCTAAACTTCTTGACCTAAAACTTCCTTGACCTAAAACTTCCCCCTTCAACCAGATTCACACACATTATTCAACGCTGTTAATTATATTCACAGTAATGTGTTACCATCACCTCTATAGATTTCCAAACATTTACAATCAACCTAACTAGAAATTCTGCAGGAATTAAACATTAGCTCTCAATTCTCTTGTGATCTCTTTAAATAATAAAATAGAAATGTCTCAGTATCCAGAATTAAAATTACAATTTCTAATTTATCTCTAAGCCTGTTTCTTTTCCTCAAAAAGTTAAAGTTTTTTTAACTTAAAGACTTTTCAGATCAGTATAACTAGCCAAATAAGTGATAATAAACACAAAAAGGCTAACATATGGAAATAGCAAAGTTGTCAAAGTCTCATAGAAAATATGTCATGGATTTTTAAAAAATTCTATGCTTTTATTTGCAAGGCTTTTGGTTGAACAGTAGGCACTTATTGAATACCTGGCATTCTCCTGTGGCACTGGGAATCAGGTGGAGAAGAGGCAGATAGTGTTCTCATATCACACTCACATTGAACTTATATTCATATATGACTCTTAACTCTGGACAGAGCCAAGTCTTTTCTTCTAGTGGTAGTATACACTTTGGCCATGCCTTTTCTCCTGCTAAAAACTAACCAACCAACTAGTAACAACAAAAGAAACCCCTTTCTCAGCTGTCTTATACATTAGTGCTTTCATCTTATCCCTCTTTCTCTTTCATTTCACTGTTACTTTCTTAGAACAGACCATTTATTACCTTCAGTTTTTTACTAGTCTCACCTCTCTCTCTCTCTCTCTCTCTCTCTGATCTCTTTCTTTTTGGTTACTTATTTCTCAATCTCTTGTGATCTTTCTTCCAATTCTGCACTCAGATAATTGTTCACCAGAACAGTTTTTTGTGCAGCTACTCTTTGACTTAAATTTCCCCACTCAGGTCATTTCCTTTTTTGTAGATGATTTATAAAAGTATATCACTATCTAGTCCTGATACTTTGCACAGTTGCAATTCTACATGTCTAATTCTTACCTGCCATCAGTTGAAATTGTCATCTTTTCTAAAATCCTTCTCCCAAACCAAGTTGACCCTCCTCCCTACCCCCAGTCTGCAACTTACACTTTTTAGAAAGCTAGACTCAGAACCCACCTTTCACTCATTCTCCACCCAGGTGTCAGGTTTTGTAAACGCTGTATAATATTTTATTTTATTTTATTTTATTTATTTATTTATTTATTATTTTTTTTTTTTAGGTATTAAAAAAGGAATTTGTTTATTGAGGGCAAGAGCAATGCAAACAATATAAAATCAAATGCTTATCTGGCATTTAACTGCCTTTTCTTCCTCTACCTGTCAAATGGGAGTTGGATTTTATTTGTACATTTTCTAAGGGCCCTGATCTGTTATGAAATCCTTATGCAGAGGGAAGCTGTGGGGCAGATTCCTTAAGTGACTCTTGGGATAATTCTTAGGAGGGTGGGGAAATTAATTCCTCAATTCTGCCTACTTCTTTCCCTTCTGCTTCATGTGTACTACAAAATAGTCATTGCATGCGATGGTGAGCCCAGCAATTAGCGAAAAGAAGCTCTGGAAGCCCACTTTGCCATCTCGACATTGGTCCAGATCCTTCATTATTTTGTCCACAGCCAGAGGGTCTTTTTGATTTTCCAAAAATCCAGGGAACTCCTTTTCCATGAGTACTCTCAAGTCCTCCTTTGTTAAGTAGCCTTTATCCCCGGCAAATTTGTGAAACGTAAACATCATAGTTTCCATGGCATGTTCCATTTGAAATGGCATTTTGATGAGGTCTGTTGAAACCTGGGCCGGGAGGCGCGGCGCGGACGCTCGGGGAGCTGGGACGCGGAGCCAGTTGTATAATATTTTAAATCCATTTTTAATCATTTTAATTCCTAATGCTACTTGTTACCCTGGCTCATCATCTCACATCTGGGTGATTGTAGTAGGGACTTTTCTAGTTTTTAACCTCTGGTTTCTCCCCTATGCCAAAGTATTCCATATGGTAATGCCTCCCGAGCTTATAAAAACAATGATTTGTTGACAACAAAGCTTTCCAACTTCTCCATGATTAGACTGTTTATGTTTCCTTCTTTACTTTTACCATCGTGTTAAAGTATTCTTTCTAAGCCAAAATATTGTAATCTTGTTTGTACTCAAGCCATGTCTGCTTTTTTTTGCCATTGCTCAAATTATAAGTAGAAACATACTGTACTTAAATTACCTAGGAATAAAGTTAAGAATATATAGTTTAAATTACTAATGTGAGTGGAGTCTTTAATCCATTATATTTCTAACTGATTATTTACAGTACATGGCAAAGCTGTGCTTATGTGTGTAAAGTCATCTGTTCTTCTTGCAGAAATACTTTTTTCTTTCTAATGTTTGGATCTTTTAGGTAGAAAAATCATCAGTTGCAAATATTTCCAATATTTATACCTCTTTTTCTAGTGTTGACTATGAACTCCAGAACTTTGTTTTTATGATGGTGGTGCTAGAGGGGCTCTTTTTTTTCCTTATAAAATGTAAATGGAAACTCTCAGTAAATGTTAAGTGTGGTATTTGTTCTTGGTTTCTAAGAATTACTATCTAGCATGTTACAGAAGCTTCTTTCTTCCTATTTTTCTGTTTTTTTTTTTTTAAGGAGATACCAGGGATTGAACCCATGACCTCGTACATGGGAAGCAGGTGCTCAACCACTGAGCTACATCCACTCCCCAATGAGAGCTGGTTTTTCATTTGTTTGGTTTTTTATTTTTTTATTTTTTTATTTTTAAAAAGATATTTAGATTACATAAATTGTTACATTAAAAAAATATAAAGGATTCTCATATGCCCCACTCCCCAGACCTCTCACTTTTCCCCACATTAACAACTTCTTTCATTAGTGTGGTACATTCATTGCAATTAATGAACACATTTTGGAGCATTGCCACTAAGCATGGACTGTAATTACGTTTTAGTAAACTCTCTCCCACTCAATTCTGTAGGCTATGGCAGGATATATAATAGCCTGTATCTGTCACCACAATGTCATCCAGGTTAATTCCAAGTCCTGAAAATACCCCTATATTACACATCTTTTTCCCTCTCCCTGACTTCAACATTTCTAGTGGCCATTGTCTCCACATCAGTGATATAATTTCTTCCATTGCTAGAATCACAATAAGTCTATAGAGGAATACCAGTAAGTCCACTCTAGTCCATATTTTATTCCCCAATCCTGAAAATTCTGGCATGGTGATGCCCTCTCCACCTCTAATTAAGAGGGGTCTTCGATCCCATATGGCTGGTGTGTTTGGTTTTGGTTTTGGTTTTTAGGAGGTACCAGGGATTAAACCCAGGACCTTATACATGGGAAGCAGGCATTTAACCACTTGAGCTATATCCACTCCCCTCTAAAAGGTTTTAAGGGTAGTAGATGTTGAATTTTGTTAATTTATTTTTTGCATCTAAGATAATCTGTTGTTTTTTCCTCATTTAACCTATTAATGGAATAAATTTGGTCCTTCGGTATTCTTCTTTTAATATATTGCTGTCTTTGATTGGTTAATATTTTATTTAGAATTTTTGTTTCTGTATTCTTTTTTTTTTTTTTTTTAAGATTCATTTTCATTTATTTCTCCCACCCCGTTTTTATTTGCACCCGCTGTCTGCTCTCTGTGTCTGTTTGTTGTGTGGTCTGTGTGTCTGCTCATCTTATATTTTTTTAGGAGGCACTGGGAACCAAACTCGGAACCTCCCATGTGGGAGGGAGACGGCCAATCTCTTGAGCCCACATCCGCCCCCTGCTTGTCATGTCTCTCTATGTGTTTTCTTATTGTGTCATCTCATTGCATCAGCTTGCCACACCAGCCCTTTGCACCAGCTCACTGTCTTGCTCATCATCTTTAGGGGGCACCAGGCACCAAACCCGGGACCTCCCCTGTGGTAGGCAGGCGCCCAACTGCTTGAGCCACATCTGCTTCCCTGTATTCTTAAAATCATTATTTTTGATAATCTTATTTTGAACCCAAGTGCAGAGAGTTGACTTCTCATATTTCTAAGTTCATGACACATTATCATCATTGGTCTGCATATACTCCCTGTCCTGTTTAATTTGCTTATCCATTTTTTTTAAGATTTATTCATTTCTCCCCCTCCCTCGTTGTCTGCTCTCTGTGTTTGTTCATTATATACTCTCTGTGTCTACTTATCTTTTAGGAGGCACCCAAGGCCTCCCATGTGAGAGGGAGACACCCAATCGCTTGAGCCATATCCACTCCCTGCTTCTTGTGTGTCTCCATGTTGTGTCTCCTCATTGTGTCTCCTCGTTCTGTCAGCTCACTGTGCCAGCCTATCGCGTCAGCTTACTATTTTGCTTGTCTTCTTTAAGAGGCACTGGGAACCGAACCCAGGACCTCCTATATGTGAGGTGGGCTCCCAACTGCTTGAGCCACATCCACTCCCTGCTTATCCATTTTTATCCTCATTCCTCTCTTCTATTTCCCTTCCATTTTTTCTCTATAGATCTTTATAAAATATTATTTTTCCTGTACATATATATATATATATATATTTTTTTTTTTTTTTTTTTTAAGATTTTATTTATTTATTCATTTATCCCCCCCTTGCTGCTTGTGCTCGCTGGGTCAGCTAACCACGCCGTGCGGGCGGGCTTGCCTTCACCAGGAGGCCCCGGGAACCGAACCTGGGGCCTCCCATATGGTAAACGGGAGCCCTACTGATTGAGCCACAGCCGCTTCCCTATATATTTTTTATTTACAAAAATTAAGGTTGTCATTTCTCTCTTCCTTTTGTTTTTAAGATCTATCTGTGATGTTTTGTGTCCATTAAGTCCATTGCTTTTAACTGTTGTATTTTACTCTCTGAGGTGTAGCCATCACATTTGGCCTCTCTTTTCTCCCAGTGATGAACTCAACAGTTGCCTCCATCTCTTCACCCCACAACCAATGTTTTGTTAAACATCTTTATACACACTCCCTTATGGACCTGTGTGAGAATTTCTTTGACATATTAATGAGTAGTGGAATTCCTGGTTTGTTGGGTGGGTATAAACTTAATATAATGAAATGCCACAGATTGCATTCCAGAATGATTGCCCCTGTCTACAGTCCCACTAGGAGTGCATGATTCCATATCACTGTCAGCACTTGGCATTAGCTGGCCTGCTACTTCTTGCTAGTCTAATGTAAGTTATATCTCTTAATTATAGTAATTTGCATTTCTCTGATTACCACTGAGTTTAAGCATCTTTTCCTAAGTTTGTTAGCTTTTTGAGCTTTCTTTTCTCTAAATTGCTTGTTCATATTTTTTGTATTCCACCCACGAGCACGGAATGTCCATCTTTCCATTTACTTAGATCTATCTATATTCACAAGTAGGATAAGTCTTTCCTCCTATACTAAATTTTTTAATAATTTTTCAGAGGTTACAGGTTACAGCCTAAACAGAAAATAGAATGATAGTTATATTTATGAAAGCTAAATCTAATACTTATAAAGTAGGTGAAGAAGTCAGTAGAATTTGTATTTATATTAGGAACATTTGTTAAAATAGCAGGCCATTGCTTTATTAATGAATTTAACCTTAAAAAGACACATTTTAAGGATCTTATTCTCTACAAATTACTAATGTATCTCTCTCTCTCTCTCTCTCTCTCTCTCTCTCTCTATATATATATATATATATATATATATATATAATTAATTAATTGTAGCCACTTTGTTTTGGGAAATGTTATGGGTTTGTGTGTGTATGTAAACCCAAGATTACCAAATATGTTTTTAGCCTGAAGACTCGTTTGGAACTCCAGACTTGTGTTTCCTTACTGCATACAGTGAGTGTCCACCTTAATGGTAAAATCAGCACTGTAAATGAAACGTCCTTAAACTTATATTTCAGTCTTATCCTCTACATGCTCTTTTTTTTTAAATGAATCAATTTTATTGATATTTATTAATAAAGCATACAATTCATCCAAAGTGTACAATGAGTGGTATTTGGTATAATTACATAGTTGTGCATTTATCACTTCAATCATTATCAGACCATTTTCATTATTTCAATAATAATAATAAAACACAGTCAAACAAGAAAATTCTTCACCTTTCAATTCCTCTATGCTTCCCCTGCTGTACATAGTTGCTATTTCTGGCTATACTTGCATATTTATTTATTTATTTATTTATTAAGCAGTTTTATTGAGATATGTTCACATACCATATGATCTATCTGAAGAGTATAATCAGTGACTTGTAATTGAATAACAATGTTGTACATTGATCACCACAAAAAATTTTAGAACAATTACATTACTCTAAAAAGAAAAACTCCGTAGCCCTTAGCAGTCTTTCCCTAGCCCTGCATAAAATCTAATCTAATTTCATTTTTATAAATTGATTTATATGTACATTTTTTATACAATATGTAGTACTTTGTGTCTGGTTTCTTTCACTTAGCATAATGGTGGTGTTTTTTTTTTTTTGGTCTGATATTAATATCTTGTAATATTTTTTCTTTAAAGATTTATTTATGGGAAGCGGCTGTGGCTCAATCAGTAGGGCTCCCGTTTACCATATGGGAGGCCCCGGGTTCGGTTCCCGGGGCCTCCTGGTGAGGGCAAGCCCGCCCGCACGGCGTGGTTAGCTGACCCAGCGAGCATGAGCAGCAAGGGGGGGATAAATGAATAAATAAAATCTTTAAAAAAAAAAAAGATTTATTTATTTCTCTCCTCCCCACTCCCATTGTTTTGCACGTGCTGTCTGCTCTCTGTGTCCATTCACTGTGTGTTCTTCAGCGTCTGCTTGTCTTCTCTTTAGGCAGCACCGGGAACCGATCCTGGGACCTTCTGGAGTGGGAGAGAGGTGCTGAATCTCTTGTGCCACCTCTGTTCCCTGGTCTGCTGCGTCTCTTATTGTCTGTCCTCTGTGTCTTTTTTTGTTGCATCATCTTGCTGCACCAGCTGTCTGCACGGGCCAGCACTCCTGTGCAGGCCAGCTTGCCTTCCCCAGGAGGCCCCAGGAATTGAACCCTGGACCTCTTATAAGGTAGATGGGAACCCAATCACTTGAGCCACATCTGCTTCCCCATCTTGTAGTATTATCATACATTTGTTCAGTTTCAAAGAAAAACAATCTTTTTTTTTTTTTTTTTTAAGATTTTATTTATTTATTAATTTATCCCACCCTTGCTGCTTGTGCTCGCTGGGTCAGCCAACCACACCGTGCGGGCAGGCTTGCCCTCACCAGGAGGCCCCGGGAACCAAACCCGGGGCCTCCCATATGGCAAACGGGAGCCCTACTGATTGAGCCACAGCCGCTTCCGAGAAAAACAATCTTATATGTGAAGCTTTACCCATATTCATTTTCATATGTGGTTTTACTATGCTATACAATCCTGTTACTTTTTTTTTTTTTTTTTTTTTTAAAGATTTTATTTATTTATTCATTTATCGCCCCCCTGCTGCTTGCGCTCGCCGGGTCAGCCAACCAGGCCGTGCGGGCGGGCCTGCCCTCACCAGGAGGCCCCGGGAACCGAACCCGGGGCCTCCCACATGGCAAATGGGAGCCCCACTGATTGAGCCATAGCCGCCTCCCCCTGTTACATTTTTTAGCTTTCCTAAGGTATACATGACCTTAGACTTTCATTTTAAACCACTTTCATACCCACATAATAGTAGTGCTAGTTACAAACATTATGTTGGGTATATGTTTATTAGCTCAAGTAGCTTTGTCATAGACATTTCAGAATTTCCAAAATATAGGATCATGTCATCCGCAAATTATGAAAGTTTTACTTCCTCTTTTCTAATTTGAATGCCTTTTATTTATTTTTTCTTGTCTGATTGCTCTAGTTAGAACTTCTGGCACAATGTTGAATAATAAAGGTGACAGTGGGCATCCTTGTCTTGTTTCTGATCTCAGAGAGAGAGCTTTCAACTTTTCCTCATGTATGATGTTGGCTGTGGATTTTTCATATATGCCTTTTATCATAATGAGGAATTTTCCTGCTATTCCTACCTTTTGAAGTATTTTTATCAAGAAAGGATGCTGGATTTTGTTGAATGCCTTTTCTGCATCAGTCAAGACGACCGTGTGTTTTCTTCTCTTCATTTTGATAACGTGTATTACGTTGATTGATTTTCTTAGGTTGAACCACACTTGCATACCAGGAATAAATCCCACTTGGTCATGATGTATAAGTCTTTTGATAAGCTGTTGGATTCTATGTGTGAGTATTTTGTTCATAATTTTTGCATCTATGTTCATTAGAGTGATTGATGTACAGTTTTTTTTTTTCTTGTAGTGTCTTTATCTGGCTTTGGTATTAGGGTGATGTTGGTTTCATAAAATGTGTTGAGTAATTTTCCCTCCTCTTCAGTTTTTTGGAAGAGTTGAAACAGGATTGGTGTTAGTTCTTTTCGAAATGTTTTGTTGAATTCACCTATGAAGTCATCTGGTCCTGGACTTCTCTTTGTCAGGAGATTTTTTTTTTTTTTTTCTTCACTTTTTTAAATTAGAGAAGTTGTGAGTTTACAGAACAATCATGCATAAAATACAGGATTCACATATACCACCCTACCACCACCAACTTGTTCGGGAGATTTTTGATGACTGTTTCAATCTCTCTTAGTGTGATTGGTTTGTTAAGTTCTTGTATTTCTTGTAGAGTCATTGTAAGTTGTGCATTTTTAGGAATTTGCCCATTTCATCCAGGTTGTCTAGTTTCTTGGCATACAGTTTCTCATAATTTCCTCTTACGATCCTTTTAATTTCTGTGGGATCAGTCGTAACTTCCCCCCTTTCATTTCTGATTGTATTTATTTGCATCTTCTTTCTTTTTTTCTTTGTTAGTCTACCTAGGGGTTTGACAATTTTATTGATCTTCTCAAAGAACTGGATTTTGAATTTATTGATTTTTCTCTATTTTTTTGTTCTCGATTTCATTTATTTCTGCTCTAATCTCTATTATTTCTTTCCTTCTTGTTTTGGTTATCCTTTCTGCTATTGTTCTTCTATACTCTCCTGCAAGCCTCTCCTGTCTTTTTCTTTCAGGCTGTAAGGTTTTCTAAAATATTTTCCACAAAGGTGGATTCTTTTTTACAAAATCTCTTAGTTTCTGTTTTTGAATATTTTATACTTACCTTCATATTTGAAGGACAGTTTTTCTAGATAAAGAATTCTTGGCTGGCAGTTTTTCTCTTTCAATGTCCCAATTGTATCTTATCACTGTCACCTCCATGGTTTCTGATGAGAAATCCACACTAAGTCTTACTGGGTATCCCTTGTATGTGATAGTTTGCTTCCCTCTTGCTGCTCTCATAATTTTCTCTTTATCTCTGATGTTTGACATTCTGAGTAGTATGTGTCTTAGAGTAGGTCTATCTGCATTTATTCTGATTGGGGTGCTGTGCTTCTTGAACATGTAAGTACAATTCTTTGTCTGTAGTCCCTGGCCCGGAGGCCTGAGAATTCAAAACTCTTTAGAGGGTTGGGGAGGATGCTGGCAACTGCAGTTTTTAACTCACAGTTTTGCAGTAGTGATTCTTTTCCTTTGTCCCTTTCTCTTCTGGGCTGTGTCCAGCCTTCCCTTGGTGTCCTAAACACTAAAAGATTTTTTTTCCAGGCCATTTCTACCTGTATGGGAGAGAAGAGATTCCTTTGTCTTTCTAGTCTGCTGTCTTCCCGGAAGTTACCCATGCTCTTTTTATTATATCACTATTGCCGTTTATATCATTCGTGTATGTATAAGACAAAAGTATCTTAATAAAAATTTAACTCCAGAACCTATATTTCTTCATTCTCATTTAAATATGAGTGGGTACTTAACTATTTTAATTATTTTTGTTTTTTGTCTTTTTTGTGTGATGATGAAATGAGTTTATGAATGTACGTATTCAGAACAGTATAACATAGATTCATTTCTTTTCAAAATAATTCCTTTTTTTGTCCTAACAAGTATTAAAGCATGATTATTTCCCTAGTTTTTCATTATTTCTCGTTTAACATATTTTTGTTTTACTAGTTTGAATCACTTTTTGAAATCTGTTCTATTCACTTTTATTCTATTCAGCAAATGCTTATTGATTAGTGATTTTGTGCAGAAACTTTGTAGAAACTGGGAATCAAAAGGTAAATAAGATATAGTTTGTACTTTAATGAATTTCATAGTCCACTAGTCGCTGTAAATGGAATCCACCAGTACTATATTGATAATAGAATTTTTGTCAAATATATTTTTTAATTTTTAATTTTTTTTTCAAGGAATCCATGCACACAAAGACAAATATTTCCAAAGTGTTTATGATGGAAAATAATTGTTCATTGCTGTACCATTCCCTGCCTCCAAGTTTAACTCTTTAGAATCGACTATTTTTAATTCTTAGCTGTCTGTTTTGGTATTATTGCTGTATTTCAAGACAGTATCCTTACACTATTCTCCCTTGTCAATTTTAAATATTATCTACTAACTTCCTATTGTGGTAGATGAAATTTTAGCTATATTACTGCCTTTAGCTTCTCCACCCCTCCATTTCCTATCCCCCAATTCTCTCAATAGTTATATGTAATATATACAATTAATGTTTATATTATTATGTAAGTTTATAAAACTACTATTTACTTCTGAGCCAGTCAAGTAGTATATACTATGATTGCTTCTTTTTTTTATCAATTTATTAATTTTCTTGGAGTTAATGATTACCTTATATATTTTTTCATGGATTAGTTTTTTTCACCATTGCTTTACTACTTTTCACATGCTTTGGTAGCTTTTAAATATAAATTTACATGTGGCCAAACCTATCAAATAATTTCCCTTTAGAAAAACTTTTGATCTTATTTTTTGTAACACCTTGTGTTGCTATAATGTGGACTATTTTGCTACTTAGGCTTGTGGCCCAGCTGTTAGCAACAAAATTCCTTTTTCTTCCCAATGTTTAGAACTACTGTTTTCTGGATCCCATGTCTTCTTTTTAGTTTTCCTTTCATTTTAATAATATTGTTAGTCTCTTGAGAAAGGATGCATGGGAAATAGCTGCTTTGACAATTGTATGTTTGAAAATGATTGGTTGATGGAATTCCAAATTGAATATGATCTGAACATGTACATTGCTTCATTTTATTGTAGCTTAATGCTATTCTGATTCTTAACTGTTCATATTTTTTTTATTTTTCCTTTCTTGGAAGCTTTTTATCGCCTGGTGGTCTAAAATTTCATGATGCTATGCTTTGGTGTAGTTTTTTTTTTCATTTCTTGTGTTAAATAGTGGTAGACTTGATTCTGTCCCAATCAGTTTTGGGAAATTTTTTATTTCTTTGGTATACTCTTTTGATTTTTCCCTGATTTCTTTTTGTGGAACTCCTATTAATTGGATTGGCTGTTGGGCCTCTTCAATGGTTCTATTGTTTTGTTTTCTTTGCATGCCTCTTTTCCATCTTTGCTGCTTTTTGTTCAATTTTGTGGGAAAATTCTTCACTTATTATTACACATACTTTTTTTTTTTCCATTTTGGCTGTCATCTTTCCAATTTCAAAGAGCTTTGTTCTCTAAAAAAAATTTTTATAGCATCCTCTTCCCTTGTGTATGCAGTATCTTCCATTATTTCAGCAAGGTGTTGTGTAGTGGTTTAGAACTCAGACTCTGGAATCAAGTTTGAGATCTCATAATGTTACTATGCTCCTGTGGTCCTGGAAAAATTATTTAACCTCTGTGCATTGTAGTTCTTATCTGTAAATTGGGGCTAATAATAATACCTTCTTTGTAGGGTCTCATGAAATGTAAGTGCAATAATAACTATAAAGTGCTTGGAAAGGTCCCTGGCACATAGTAAGCACTCAGCAATACATTTGGGCTAGATGATTTAACATGAGTCTTCATTAAAGGATGATCAGACCTTCACTGTAGGATGACCTGATTTATGTGACTTGGCTTTTTTTTTTAAGGAGGTACCAGGACCTTGCACATGGGAAGCAGGCGCTCAACCACTGAGCTTTACCACTCCCTGCATTAGCTTTTTTTTTTTTTTTTTTTTTTAAAGATTTTATTTATTTATTCATCTATCCCCCCCTTGCTGCTTGTGCTCGCTGGGTCAGCTAACCACGCCGTGCGGGCGGGCTTGCCTTCACCAGGAGGCCCCGGGAACCGAACCCGGGGCCTCCCATATGGTAAACGGGAGCCCTACTGATTGAGCCACAGCCGCTTCCCTGCATTAGCTTTTTTGTCGCACTTGCATTGGAAATGGGAGCCTGGCTGCTGGGGTTGTTGGAACTTGGTTAGAGAAGTGAACTCTAGGTCTCAACTTTTAAGGCTTTCACATAATTATCTTGTTTTTTGTTCAGTAACTCACTCTTGTACTGAGTGACATAATATTCCTGACTAATCATTGTACCTGACAACCTTGTGTCACGGTCTCTCTGTTTCAGAACTAAACCTCTGGTATCTTGTGGAGATGGGATTGAAGTAGTTGTTTTATAGCAAGGAGTGGAGGTAGGTTTCTGGAAGTCTTGACTGCACCTTATGCCCATTTAATCATTCTCTTTGTTTTAAGCCCTGTGACACACCTGCCCCATCTATGTATCTAATATCTCTAATTCCTGATCTTTTCAAGGCACTTTGGGGGAAATCTACTAGCTTCTCAATGGAACCCCTAATCCAAGCACATAAGTTTCATCTTCTTCTCAGTTTCTGAGTTAGTGATCCTTTCTTTATCTGCATTCTACCTTCCAAACTTTAATCATCCCTTGACTCCTGTTGCTTCTTTTTATATTCTCTTTGATCTTGTAGGTTTATATCATTTAAAAATATATTTAATGTTTTGTTGGTTTGGGGGAAGGAGCTGTTTTTTTTAAATAAAATTTTATTGAAGTATATCATTCCTCCATGAACATACATAAACAATAAGTGTATGAAGTTGTGAAATTACAAATCAAACATGCATATCATACAGAGCTCCCATATGTCACCCCACCATCAACACCTTGCATGATTGTGAAACATTTGTTACAAACTATGAAAGAACATTGCCAAAATATTACTACTAACTATGGTCCATATCTTACATTTGGTGTATTTTTCCCCCAACCCACCTTATTATTAACATCCTGTATTAGTATTATGTATTTGTTATAGTTCATGAGAGAACATTCTTATATTTCTTTTGTTAACCACAGTCCATCTTCCACCACTGGATTCCCTGTGTACACTGAGTGTATACTCAGTGGACCCTCATTTTCATCACAGAGTTTTGCTGTCATCACCTCAGTCAATTTTAGAACATTTTCATTACTCCACAAGGAAAAATCTCATACCCGGTTATATCTCCCTGTTGTTGTCCCTTAGAATTGATATATCTTCTTTGCCATTGCTACAAAAGTCTTACAATGTTACTGTTAACTTTTGCCCATAAGTTACATTAGTTGTAATTTTCCTGTGTATCGCCATATTCTTTTTTTTAAACAATTTATTGAAGTATATCATTCATACATGAGCATACTTAAACAATAAGTGTTCAGTAAACATAGTGAACTTAAAAAACAAACATGCATAACATCACACAGGGCTCCTACACATCACTCCCAAACAAACCCCCTGCATTGTTGTGAAACATTTGTTAACAAACCATGAAAGAGCCATTGTCAAAGTATTACTGCTAACTATAGTCCATATCTTACTCCCCTATACTTTATTTTTTAAGGATTTATTTATTTATTTATTTTTATCCATTTTTATCCCCCCCCCCCATTTTTGCTGTTTTTTGTCCATTCGCTGGTCAACTCTCTGTGTCCATTTCCTGCCCTCCCCTTTCATCCTTCTCCTTCTATCTTCACTGGGATTCGATCCTCGGAACCTCCAATGTCGGGGAGAGAGGTCTTACCACCTGCGCCACCTTTGTTCCTGGTTTTTTGGCATGTCTCATCTTGGCTCTCCCTTGTGTCACTCTCCTGTTACATCATCATCTTGCTGCATGGCTTATGGGGCCAGACAGCACACCCACGCATGGGGCCTGGGGGGCTCACCCGCATGCAGAGCCTGGCGGCGCACCTGCGCACATTTCCATCATCACAGAAAGTTCAATTGGGCAGTGCTGTTCTAAATGTTATAATTTTCTTTAAATAAATATCTTATATCCTAAATTAAATCAGTACCAACACAGTCACTTATCATTTGTCAGTAGTATGAATAAAATCTCCATAAGTGTCTTTTGTTAATAAATTGTAGTGAGAGGTATTATAGAGGAAGATGAACAGACCACGGGTTACAATTGTCCCAGATTTGGTCCTTTTCTTTATAAGTTTCATTCCTTTGTATCATTTCATCTTAAAGCACTTTAGATTCCGTGGAGAATTGAAGCTTATTAACCAAGCTCACAAGGGGTTAAATGCTAGTTTTAAAATGTGTGGGGGTTAGCCCCCCCCCCCCCAGTGACTAGGATACTTAGAACTTCCATCTTGGAACTGCAGTAGAGAAACTGGAAAATCAAATTGTAATCAAAAAGTTGGTTTGGCTGAACTTGGTTTGGAATAAAGGGAGATGGGTTTGAGTTCGTCTGGAAAAGTTCATATGGAAAAGCTTGGTGAATATTCTTGTCTTACCATAGTGTATACTCTGTAGTGACCCAAAAACTCATGTCCTTCAGTTATCCTGTGTTTTCCTTGCTATTGCAGTATTAAATATACATGGGGAAATTTTTAAAATCCAATTCATTTTTATATTCTCTACACAAAGTTCCACCTTTATTCTGTGTCATTACTTTTGAAAGTTAGGTCATAGTACGCATGATTAGTTATATCCCAGGCTTTAAGACATGTCATGAGCACAATACCTGAGCTTGAGTTTCCCAAGTTTCTCCCCCCCTCCCCCTGATGGCTCCAACATCTGTCTTCTCATTGTCTGCTCATTGTGTCCACTTGTTATCTGCTCATCTTCTTTAGGAGGCACTGGGAACCGAACCCGGGACTTCCCATATGGGAGGCGGGTGCCCAAGTGCTTGAGCCACATCCGCTCCCCTCCCAAGTTTCTGTAAGTAACATATTTACAAACTGTTTTTTAGAATTAGGTGCTATAACAGACTATTAAACTATGTTATGTTGATTTTGTTTTGTGTTGTTTTGTTTTGTTGTTATTCCTGGAGGGTAGCCATGTGCCCCGTTTGTAGAAAAAATAAAGGAAAGTTGCTGTTTTTTATGTATTTATGGTATAACCTGCCACTTTGATAAATTCATGTATAACCTTTTAAGTTTTCCAATTTCCTTAGGTATTCTAGGTATACAATCATTCCATTTGCAAAAATCAGTTATTTTTTCTTTCCTTCTTTTCTTGAATGCAAATATTCAGTTGTGCAAGCATTTTTTTATTACTTAAAAAAATGAAATTGGTAATGGGGCTATCTTGGTCCTCTTTGGGAAAGACTATAATATTGTTTAAATGAATTCTGACTTGATTAAGGAAAGAAACAGATACTTTGAGTACCCAAATGTGCTAGACCCACTTATATACTCTGTTTATCTTAATTTTTACAATAATACTATGGTTTTGGGATTATTATCCCCATTTTTACTAATAAGGAAATAAAAACTTAGCAAAGGTCAGATAATTTTCCACTACTAAGTGGCAAAACGACCTTTAAAAAGACTAGATGTTGAGTTTTGTTGAATGTCTTTTTGGAATCTCTTTGATTCTTACCTCATGGTACTATTTTGAAGAACTAATAAGAAACACAATAAAAAAATAGGTATATGAAAGTGCTTTGTATACCTCATTCAGTGCAACAGTTAAACATTATTATTACCTTTAATTAGCTTATCTGGAGTAAAGTATTGGGTATGATGCATTAGGCATTTGGTCTGCAAAAACGAGGAAGTTTTGAATGTGGAAGAAGAATAACAGTACAATATATACCTACAGAAAATTTGCAGTATTAAAAAAGAACTCTGACACACTAGAAAGTGTTTGTGTTCTTATTTTACTTATTTTATTTTAGTGAACTTGAAACATTGTTTTGGTTCAAATATTTCTTGCAATAATAAAAATAATTTATTTAATAGATGTTCATAGATACTCTTTGGAATTAAATTAGAATATTCAGACATTTATTGAGCCTAATTACTTCGTAGAAAGAGATAAAGGATGATTACTAAAAAAAATAGTAAAACTGGCAGTGAGCTCATAAAGACCAATAACAGGACAATAGAAGATACCAAAGAACTGTTATACTACATAGCATTGAGCAGAATATTAATAGTTTTAATAACTTTGAAATCTGGCAATAGTGGAAAAAAGATTGTAGACAAGTTTCATTTATGAAAATAAATACAAAGAGGTACACTAGATGGACACAAGGCCACTCACTCAAGGCCAGTAGGATTCAAACCAGGTGTGTCTAGCTGTACCTGTACAGACTTTGAAATGATTCCTTACAGTTTACTTTCCTTAAATTTGTAAACTTTATACTAAATATGTTCCTTTGAGTGATAACAAAATTAGTTTTTTCCTTCATTATGAATAATTACTATTTAAAAATATTTTTGAAGTAAATTTTCTAGTTTGCTAAAATACTTAATGCCCAATTATGGCCTGCAGATGTTTGATCACAGCCTGTTTCATTTTCATTGACTTAGTTCATTATTTCTTTGGTTTCTTTTTCCTGCATTTCCTTGTAGAACTATTAACTGGTAATGAAATCCTTTTAAAGAATAAGTTTTTTCTTCCTCTTGCTAACTCTCAAGAATGAATGTTTTACAGACACTCTGGTCACAATCTGTAAGTTTCTTTTCTGAATTGACTTAAAAAATTTTTTTAATTATTATTTTTATTTTATTTTTAAAGAAGCTTTAGATTACTTAAATGATACATCAAAAATATAGGGAGATTCCCATATACCCCCCCATCTTCCCCCCACACTTTTCCCCATTAACAAGTCTTTCATTAGTTACAATTGATGAACAACTATTGACGCATTGCTGTTAACCGTGATCAATAGTTTACACTATAGTTTACACTTTGCACCACAAATTTTAAAGATTTCGATAAAATGTATAATGGCCTGTATCTGTCATTTCATGCATTGATTTTAAGGATGTTTATTTATTGATGTATTTATCTTCAAACGAATACAGTCTCATCCATGCAGCAGGTCTCCCCTCCACCTTTATTTTTTATTTTTTTTTTAGATTTTATTTTTATTTATTCATTTATCCCCCCCTTGCTGCTTGTGCTCGCTGGGTCAGCTAACCACGCCGTGCGGGCGGGCTTGCCTTCACCAGGAGGCCCCGGGAACCGAACCCGGGGCCTCCTACATGGTAAACGGGAGCCCCACTGATTGAGCCACAGCCGCTTCCCTCCCCTCCATCTTTAAAATTTTTTTTTTTTTTTTTTTAACTGAAATGATTTTCCTCTTCCCCAACTTGTTCTAGGCTCTGCAAGGATCAACGTATGTTAGTGTGTGGGCATGGAAAATTCTGCTATCATAAGCCATGATCTAAGCCTAAATATGTAAGAATCTAGAAAAATTATTTCAGAAGGAGAATTTTAAAGTACTTATTTATCTGAAAATTTGGTAAAAATGAAAGCTTGTGATAGCTGATACATTAACAAAAAGGAGGAAGAATGAGTCTATAATCTGAATCAAAATGGCATTTCTGGAACTGGTACAATATCAAACAAAAACAGTCAGGTTAAATGTCAGATAACCCACTGACAAATCAAGTTTTCCATGGAACTAAGAACTTGGAGAATATATTCCCATCTGTATGTACTACCACCTTCCATCTTTCTCAAATATATTTCATAGTTTTCTAGTTCCTTCTGGTTTCATCATTTTATTGAAAGATAGTTTATCAGTCATTCACATATGCATACTGTCTGCTAAGTTCTGTTCAATATACTGCAAAAATTTGAAATATATATTTAATGTCAGTTAATTTATAGGATGGTTTTAGTAAAACCAAGTTGCTAGTTCATTCACTTAGTCAGTGTTAACATCTAAAAGAATATAATTTGTACCCAGAAAGCATCCATCACAAATGCAATATACTTTAAATAAAAGTTAAGTAAAAAAATAATAATAAAAGAATATAATTTGTGTTCCATGACCATGAATTTCATCCTTCATTTCACGTAATTTTTTTACAATTATATGCCACTTGTCAGAGTAAAAGATTATATATAATTCATTGCTGTGGTGATTAAAAAAAAAAAACAGAACTCAGTCCGAAAGCTTAGGTTCTATTGTTAGTGAATAATAGTATCTTCATATACCAAGTACAGCATAATTTTACTGTCAAAAGACAGTGTCTTGGATAACTGGTTTCTCTTCTCTGAGAAAATAGGAACTTAAACAAACAGTAAGATTTTGTCTAAATTTGAAACAAAAGGACAATAAAAGGTTTAAATGTCTTTCAAGGGATTAGGCATAACATTTTTTTTGGTATTCCTGAGACAGATAGGCTTTTTTTTTTTTTTAATAACGTTTTATTTTGACATCCTTTCAGACTTACAGAACAAATTCTACAAACCCCATACAGAGAACTCTGACATACCCCTACTCACCCCAGATACCCTGTCCACCAATTTTCAAACTTTGCAAATTTGCTGTATCATTTTCTTTTAATTATTCCATTCTTCCTTTTTTTAATTAAGCCATTTTATTGAGATATATTCACATACCATATGCTCTATCTAAAGTGTATAATCAATGGCTTTTAGTATGATCACAGTGTTGTGCATTCATCATCACAAAAAATTTTAGAATTATGTCATTACTCCAAAAAGAAAAACTCCACACCCCTTAGCATGCCTTCCCTAGCCCTATATAACCACTAATCAAGTTTCTTCTTTATAAATTGATTTATATTTCCATTTTATATAAATGGAATCGTACAATATGTTACACAATATATTTAGTTCATAGTAATGCAGTCATGCAGTATGTGTCCTTTTGTGTCTGGCTTACTTTGCTCAATATAATGTCCTCCAGGTTCATCCATGTCGTCATATGTTTTACAACTTCATTTCCTCTTACAGCTGCGTAATATTCCATCATGTCAATACACCACAGTTTGTTTATATACTCTTCAATTGATGGAGACCTGGGTTTCCAACTTTTCACAATTGTGATAAATGCCTTTATTAACATAGGTGTGCAGATGTCTATTCGTGTCACTGCTCTCAGTTCTTTTGGGTATATACCCAATAGTGGTATTGCAGGGTCCTGTGGCAAATCTATATTCAGCTTCTTTAGAAACTACCAAATAGTTCTCCACAGTGGCTGTACCATTCTGCGTTCCCACCAACGGTGAATAAGTGTTTCTATCTCTCCATATCTTCTCCAACACTTGAAGTTCTCTGTCTTTTTTTAATATTGGCTATTCTGATAGGTGTGAAATGATATCTCACTGTAGTTTTGATTTACATTTCCCTAATAATTAGTGATGTTGAACATTTTTTCATGTGTTTTTTTTTTTTTTTTTTTTCCTCTCCCATTTGTATTTCTTCTTTGGACAAATGTCTATTCAAGTCTTTTGCCCATTTTTTGAGTTGTTTGTCCTTTTATTGTTGAATTGTAACATCTCTTTATATATCACGGATATTAAACCCTTATTGGACATGTGACTGCCAAATATTAACTACCATTAAGTCAGCTGCCTTTTCACCCTTTTAACTAAGTCCTGTGAGGTGCAAAAGTGTTTAATTTTGAGGAGATCCCATTTATCTACTTTTTCTTTTGTTGCGCATGCTTTGGGTGTAAGGTCCAAGAAACCACCATTTACCACAAGATTTTTAAGATGTTTCTCTACATTTTCTCCTAGTAGTTTTATGGTCTTGGCTATTATAGTAAGTCTTTTTGTTTTGTTTTGTTTTTGAGGTTTCAAAAATTGAACCTAGGACCTTGGATGTGGGAAGCTCGCACTCCCTGCTGAGCCACATCAGCTCCCTTATATTTAGGTCTTTGATCCATTGTTTTGGTGTTTTGTATTTTTTTTAAACAATAATTTGATCTATTTTGACATGATTCTTGTTTAGGGAGTGAGATAAGGGTCCTCTTTCATTCTTTTGGATATAGATACCCAGTTATTCCAGACCATTTGTTGAAGAGACTGTTTTGTCCCGTTAACACGGACTTGGTAGGTTTGTCAAAATCAGTTGACTGTAGAGGTGAGGGTTTATTTCTGGACTCTCAATTTTATTCCACTGATTGATGTGTCTGTCTTTATGCCAGTACCATGCTGTTTTGACCACTGTAGCTTTGTAATGTTTCAAGATCAGGCAATGAAATTCCTCCCATGTCTCTCTTCTTTTTTAGAATGCTTTTGGCAATTGGATGCACTTTCCCTTCCAAATAAATTTGGTTGGTGGCTTTTTTATTTCTGTAAAATAGGCTGTTGGAATTTTGATTGGTATTGCATTGAATCAGTATATCAGTTTGGGTAGGATTTTTCATGATGTTGAGTCTTCTAATCCATGAACACGGAAGTCTTTCCATTTGTTTAGGTCGTTATTGATTTCTTTTAGCATTATTTTGTAGTTTTCTGCGTATAGGTCCTGTACTTCTTTGGTTAAATTGATTCCTAGGTATTTGAGACTTTTCATTGCTATTGCAAATGGAATTTTCCCCCTTATTTCCTCCGCAGATTGTTCAGTACTAGTGTACAGAAACATTACTGATTTTTGTGTGTTGATCTTGTATCCTGCCTGTGGCAGTTTGATATTATATATGAATTCCAAAAAGAGATATTATGTTTGTAAACTGGTCTGTTTCCCTGGGTGTGATACCCCCCCCCCTTTTTTTTTAAATATATATATATATATATATATATATATATTTTTTTTTTAAAGATACTTAGATTACACAAATGTTACACAAAAAATATAGGGATTCCCATATGCCCTGCTCCCCACACCTCCCACTCCCTCCCACATAAACAACATCCTTCATTAGTGTGGCACATTTACTGCAATTGATAAACACACTCTGGGGCATTGCCATTGAGCATGGATCGTAGTTCACTTTGTAGTTTATACTCTCCTCCACACAATTCTGCAGGCTATGGGAAGATATATAATAACCGATAACTGTCATTGCAATGCCATTCAGGACGATTCCCCAGTCCCGAAAAAGCCCCCTCATTACACTTGTCTTTTCCTCCCCCTACCCCCAGAGTCTCCAGTGGCCATTGCCACCACATCAATGCTGTAATTTCTTCCATTGCTAGAATCACAACAAATCTATAGTAGAATACCAGTAAGTCTACTCTAGTCAATAGTTCATTCCCCAATCCTGAGGATTCTGGGATAGTGATGGCCACTCCACCTCTAACTGAGAGGGGGCTTCGATCCCATACAGTCAATGGATGGGATTCTCTTGCTTGCAGTTGTAGGCTCTCTCGTTTCCTTGGTATGGTAGTTGTCAGTCCTTACCTCCTTGTTAGTTGTCCTGGGTGAGTCCAATGAACTGGAGAGTAGGTGTTACAACTCCGCTGAGGCTCAGCACCCAGCTAGCACATGGACAGTCCAAAGATTCAAGTCTCTTGTAAGTACACCTGTGCACTCCAGCACCAACTGTAAGTTCAAATAGAAGGAACAGATGAGCCATGTGTAGGGAAGCCATAACTAAGTCTAACTCTGTCACTTTCAGGAGCACAAACTCCAAAGTAGGGCCCACTGGCAAGGCACCAAACTCTGGAGCTTTCTACCCTGACCATAGGACTTGGGCATTTCCAGAGCCCTCAGGAGTTCCCCTTTGAGGTAGTTTCCACTTTGGCAGAGTGTGAGATCCTGCTGAGATGTGCATAAGCGTTACCTCTGAGATGACCTCTGGACTCACTTTGAAGTCTCTTAGCCATATAGACTAATTTGTCTTTACCTTTCCCCCCTCTTATTCGAGGTCATTTTCCAGTTGCATTGCTAGTTGGTGCTTGATGGTAATCCCTTGGTGCCAGGGAGGCTCATACCCAGGAGCTATGTCCCATGCTGGGGGGAAGGTAATGCATTTATATGCTGAGTTTGGCTTAGAGAGAGCCACATTTGAGCAACAAGGAGGTTCTCAGGAGGCAATTCTTAGGCACCCCACAACACTAAGCTGTTTCAATTTCAAGAGCAAAGGCTCACATGTATAGTCGTCAATATCAAAGGCCCATCAATGGACCATCCTTCTTCGCCAGTCATTGCCCCTGTACTTGGGGGACAGTTGCTGCTCCATTAAAGAACATGACAGAGCTCTCCAAGATGGGAATTCAATATTTTTTCAGTTATTGTGTGAATCTCTACCCATTGTGACAATGCCCCGTGAACATTTGAATACATTTATATACCTTAAATGTATGTCCAGGTGAACTTCCTCCCATGTATCACTCATCACTGATGCCCCACACCAATGATCCTCCCCTGCCCCACTTGTAACCCTTCTATGATCTAAAGCTTCTTCAAAAGTGAAGCCAATAAAATAGCCAAATACAATTAATAGGAAAATGAAATAATGGTAGGTTTAAATATAAGAAATAAAATACATAAAAATGTAAAGAAACTAAAAATAAAGTTTAAAAATTGGGATATTAAAAAATTATGAAAAAATATTAAAATAAATTTTTTTGACATTTCACATCTCTTGTCCTGTATGTACAGTGACATTTTCTTCCATTTATTCCCCAGTGTCTTACTTTTTTTCATTTTGTTTTCAAAGAAGTTTTAGATCACAGTAAAGTCACATACAGAATACAGGGGACTCCCGTATACCCAACATCCTCCCCCTTTTCCCCCTTCCCATGTTAATACCTTTTTATATGTGGATGGTACATTTGTTACAACTGAAATACAAATAGTGAAACATAGCTACTAACCATGGTCAATGGTTTATATTATGGTTTGCATTTTAGACCATACACTTTTATAAATTTTGATGATATTTTACATGGCCTGTGTCCATCATTGCAAGATCATGTAGAACACTTCCATTGCCCACTAAATAGCCCCTGTTCCATCTGTTGTATTCCTTCCTCCACCTCCCTTTGGGAGAACAGAAAAACAATAGAGGAAATCAACAAAATCTATGGGTGGTTCTTTGAGAAGATCAATAAAATTGGCTAGACTAACAAAAAAAGAAAGAAGATACAAGTAAATACAATCAGAAATGAAAGGGGGCAAGTTATGACTGAACTCGCAGAAATAAAAAGGATCATAAGAGGATATTATGAGAAACTGTATGCCAACAAACAGGACAACCTAGATGAAATGGACAAAGTCCTAGAAATGCACAAACAACCTACACTGACACTACAAGAAATACAAGAACTTAACAACCAGTCACATTCAAAGAGATGGAATCCGTCATCAAAAGTTTCCCAACAAAGAAAAGTCCAGGAACAGATGGCTTCAGAGGTGAATTCTGCCAAGTTTTTAAAAAAGAATTAGCACCAATCTTGTTTAAACTCTTCCAAAAAATGGAAGAGGAGGAACAATTACCCAACACAAGTAGGGTCTATTCCTTGTATGCAAGGTTTGTTCAACACAAGAAAATAAATCAACATAATACACCACATTAGCAAATTGAAGGAAAAAAAACACATGATCATCTCATTTCAATGCAGAAAAGGCATTCGGCAAATCCAGCATCCTTTCTTGATAAAAAACGTTTTAAAAGATAGGAGTAGAAGGAAATTAACTCAATATGATAGAAGGCATATATGAAAAACCCACAGGCAACATCATACTCAATGAGGAAAGGTTGAAAGCTTTCGTCTAGGATCAGGAACAAAACAAGGATGCCCACTGTAACCATTGTTATTCAACATTGTGCTACAAGTTCTAGCTAGAGCAATCAGACAAGAAAAAAATTAAAGGCATCCAAAGAGGAAAAGAAGAAGTAAAACTCGCTATTTGCAGATGACAGAATTTAGAAAATTCTGAAATGTCTACAGCAAAGCTACTTGCACTAATAAATGAGTTCGGCAAAGTGGTAGTGTATTAGTCAGCCAAAGGGGTGCTGATGCAAAGTACCAGAACTCTGTTGGCTTTTATGAAGGGTCTTTTTTGGGGGTAGAAGCTTACAGTCACAAGGCCCTATAGAATCCAATTCAAGGCTACTTCCTTACCAAACTCTGTTACCAAGTGTTGAAGCAAGATGGAGGGTGATGTCTATGAGGGTTCAGCCTCCTGCTTTCTGTTAAAGCTCCATGGGTCCAGCTTCTTCCTGTCTTAGCTGTAGGCTGGCATAAGGCTCATCTCTCTTCCCAGGGCTTATGTCTTTCCTGAGTCAGCTGCTATGTTCTTTTATAGGTGAGCTATGGACTATCAGGCTCCTCTCTCTTCCCAGGCCACGGGATCCTCTGTGTATCTTCTCTATATATCTGCTTCTTGGTGTGTCTACTTCTGTGTAAGAGCCTGTTTTATCAGCCCAAGGGGGCTGGTACTCAATACTGAGTTGCACTCTAATACCGTGGTTGAATCAAAGCCCTAATTTTAACATAATTAATCAGACATCTCAACTGAATCTAATACAATTAAAGGGTTATCATGCCCAGAGGAACAGGACAGTTTACAAACATAATGTCTCTTTTTGGAGTTCATAAATAATCTAAAACTGCTGCACTACCTTTGCTCTTTTTTTTGTTACAATTTGTCAAAGATATTATTTGAAAAATATCCTTTTGGAGTATCTTTTTCTAACCTTTCAGTTTCAGCCAGTTTGTATTCCTCAGTCTAAGGTGAGTCTCTTGTAAGCAGCATATGGATGGCTCGTGTTTTTTTTATTCATTCTGTCAGCCTGTATCTTTTGATTGAGGAGTTTAATCCATTCGCATTCAATGATATTACTGTAAATGCACTATTTACTTCCACATTTTATCCTTTGGTTTTCTTATGTCATATCATATTTCTGTCTTTTTACTTTTTTATTTATCCTTTTTTGGTTCTTTCTTCTATACTTTCCTCCAAGCCTCTTTCTCCTATCTTTTTATTTCAGATTCTAAGCCTTCCCTTAATATTTCCTACAAAGGTGGATACTCTTTTGCAAACTCTTAGTTTTTGTTTGTTTGTGAATATTTTATACTCATCTTCATATTTGAAGGACAATTTTGCTAGATAAAGAATTCTTGGGTGGCAGTTTTTCTCTTTCAGTATCCTAATTGTATCATACCACTGTCTTCATGGTTTCTAGAGAAAAATCTGTGCTAAGTCTTAACTGGATGTCCCTTGTACATTATGGTTTGCTTCTCCTTTCTGCTCTGATAATTTTGTCTTTATTTTTGACTTTTGACATTCTTAGTAGTACGTGTCTTGCAGTAGTTCTATTCAGATTTATTTTGATTGGGTTACAGTGCACTTCTCGGACATGTAAGTTCATTTCTTTCATGAGAATTGGGAAATTTTCAACTATTATTTCCTCAAATACTCTTTCTGCCCCTTTTCCCTTCTCTTTTCCTTCTGGAACTCCCATGACACGCATGTTGTTGCATTTCATGTTGTCACTCAACTCTCAGAGCCCCTGCTCAATTATTTCCATTCTTTTCTCTCTCTGTTCTTTTCTTTCTTCAATTTTAGTTGTCTGTCTTCTGTATCACTTATTCATTCTTCTATCATTTCGAGTCTGCTGTTGTATGCATCTAATGTGTTTTTTATCTCACCTATTGTGTCTTTCATTACCATGAGCTTTCCTTTCAGGATTTCAAGTTTTTCTTTGCGCTCACTCAGTATCTTCTTTTTTTTTTCTTTCAATTTTTATTTATTTACTTTATCCATTTTAAACCCCCTCTTCCCCATTTTTGCTGTTTTGTGTCCATTCGCTGGGCAATTCTCTGCGTCTGTCTCCTGCCATCTCCTCCCATCCTCCTCCTCCAGTCTTCACCAGGATTCGATCCTGGAGACCTCCGATGTAGGAGAGAGGTGTTCTGCCACCTGCGCCACCTCGGTTCCTGGTTATCAGAGCTTTCGGAGCATCTCGTCTTGTCTCTCCCCTGTTGCGTCATCATCTTTCTGCATGGCGCCCGGGGCCTGGCGGCTCACCGGCACACAGAGCCTGGCAGCCCATGCACCTTCTATATATATTTTTTAATTTTACTGGAAGGTCCTGGGGATCGAACTCAGGTCCCTCCATATGGCAGACGGATGCCCAACCATTTGAGCCACATCTTTGCCCCCACCTCAGTATCTTCTTGATGTCATTTATCTCTTTAGTCATACTGTCTTTCAGCTCATTAATTTGGTTTTGGAATTTTGTGCACATCTCGCTAATTAGTTCTCTCAAATCCTGTGTCTCTTCTGGGGCTTTGATATATTCCTTTCTTGGACCATGTCTTCTATTTTCTTAGTATGGCTCATAATTTTTTGCTGATGTCTAGGCATCTGATCAGCATGTAGTTTACTCAGATGCTCAATTTCTTTCTCTTTTGTAGGGATTTAGTGGTGGGAGGCTATGTGTTACCACTGCTTTTTGATTCTTGGCTTGACCTGGATTGTTAGGATTGTCCCTGCTAGTTGCTCAAAACTGGGATTTGGACCCAGTAATTGGTTGCAGACCTGCTTCCTAGGGCCTTGGTGAGGGAAGCTATAAAGGCTGGAAAAATCTTCTTTTACTTATTTTTAATTTTCTCACATGTGATTCCTTCATCTGCCAGCAGATGGCGCTCTTTGGCAGCTCTCAGTTCAGTGCCTGTTCGGAATGTATTTGTTGCAACACAGACCTGATCAGTGACAGTGCTTCCTCCCTGGAGGCTAAGAGTCTTATAATTCAAACTTTCTCATTGACAGTTCTCCAGCCTTCTCTGGCAGCCCCCTCCCATTTCCCTGGTCAGAAATATTTCCACTCCCCTCTGAGTCCTCAACAATCAGTCCCTGTTAGAAGAGAACATTGGGAGGGTCCTATATCTTTAGCCCCTTGCTGGCTCCCAAGGCAAACAATGGTGTGGTCCCACCCGGCCTGGAAGGGCTCCTGGAACACAGCAGCCCAAATTTGTGTGTCAAAAGCTGAGTCAGCCTTAGGCTGTGTCCCTCTCTCTCTCCGCTTTCCTGGGGTGGTGGATCCCTGAGCCCCCTTTGTCTGTAGGGGCAGACCAGGAGGCCTGAGAATTCTAAAGTGTCTTTAGTGTGAGGGAGGGTGCCAGCAGCAGCAGCCCCTGGATTCAACTCATAGTTCTGTTGTTGCGATTCCCCTCCTTTGTCTCTTTCTCCTCTGGGTGGTGTCCATCCTTCACCTGGTTTCCCAAACCCTAGAAGATCTTATTCCAGGCTGTTTCGGCCTATTCTCTAGCTATTTTTCTGGAAAAGAGAGTCCCGTCCAAAAGATCTTGACAGGGCTGCTACACATTTTCACTTGTCATCTCCCCTTCTAACCCATTCTATTTTTTTTTTTTTTTTTAAGATTTATTTATTCTCCCGCCCCGTTCTGTGCCTGCTGTCTACTCTGTGTGTTCTGTGTCTCCTTGTCTTCTCTTTAGGCAGCACCGGGAACCCATCCTGGGACCTTCCGAAGTAGAGAGGGGCTGCTCAGTCTCTTGGGCTACCTCAGCTCCCTGGTCTGCTGCATCTCTTATTGTCTCTCTTCTGTGTCTCTTTTTGTTGTGTCATCTTGCTGTGCCAGCACTCTGCGTGGGCCAGCTCTCCACGTGAGCCAGCTTGCTGCACGGGCCAGCTTGCTTTTTCACCAGGAGGCTGCGGAAATTGAACCCTGGACCTCGTATATGGTAGACGGGAGACCAATGCTTGAGCCACATGTGCTTCCCTTTAACCCATTCTAGAGATCTTATTTCTTCACGTGGCTCTGACCTAATATCTGTTTTGTTTTCCTTTCAATCCACAGAACTCTTTAATATCTCTCATAAGGCCAGTCTAATGGTGACGAATGTCCTCAGCTTTAGTTTATCCAGAAATGTCTTAACCTCTCCCTCATTTTGAAAGTTAGTTTTGCCAGATGTAGATTTCTTGGTTGGCAATTTTTTACTTTCAGCACTTGAAATATCACATCCCACTGCCATCTTGACTCCATGGTTTCTGAAGGGAAGGTGGCACTAAAACTATAGAAAAATAGAAGTATAATACATGTCATAAAAGCATATACTTTTATTATCACTTTAGATTAATTTTGCCATCAAACCTGAGTGAAGGTAAGAAATTGAACAAATAAAAGTTCCAACCCAGATTTATTTAATAAGAATTTAACATATATCTGGTGAAAGGCAATCTGCCTTGGGCTGTTAGATGAATGAACAGAGTCCTTACTTCAAAGAGCTGACTTTTCTCAAGGAGAAAACGGAGGCCCAGCATGCTTTCTCTAAATGCCAGCACCACTGCCACCCCTCCCCTGGTTCTCTTACAGATTTATCTATTCCATGTCTTTTCCTACTTTCTTTACCTCTCCTTCAAAGGATAAATTGTCCCTCATTCTGACCCAGGCCAACCAACCCTTCCCTTTTTTTTTCTTTTTTTTTTTTTTTTTTTTTAATTTTTAACTTTGAAATCCATTCAAATTTACAGGACAGTTAGAAAAACAATACAAATCCCATACAGGAATCTCCAACATACCCCTACACCCCCTCAGATACCCATATCCACCAATTTTTAACATTTTGCCACATTTGCCACTTCTCCCTCCCTCCCTCCCTCCATCTCTCTCCTTCTCTCTTTCTTCTCCCTCCTTTCTTCCTCCCTCCCTCCCTCCCTCCCTCCCTCCCTCCATCTCTCAAGCCATCATTCTGTTCTGTTCTGTTTTAGTCTATTCTCTTCACATGTCTTTCCATCTCTATCAAATCTGTGTATCATTCTGTATTATCAATCCATTTTTTGAACACTGAGTATAGATTGTATACATCATACTCCTTGAACACTGCCATCCATGTACGTTTCCTGAGACCGAGGATATTTGCTTATATAACCACCTTAAGTGCTCTTATTAAGTTCAAGAAATTTAACATTGAACTAAAGCTTATCATCTATATTCTAGGTTTTTCATGTCCCAAAGTTTTTTTTAAAGATTTATTTTATTTACTTATCCCCTCCCCCCCATGGTTTGTGTTCACTGTCTGCTCTCTGTGTCTGTTTGTTGTGTGCTCGTCTTTTTAGGAAGCACCAGGAAATGAACCTGGGACCTCTCATGTGGAAGAGAGGTACCCAATGGCTTGAGCCACCTCCGCTCCTGCTTGTTGTGTCTCTCATTGTGTTTCCTCGTTGTGTCATTTCATCACACCACCTTGTTACGTCAGCTTGCCGTGCCAGCCCGTTGTGTCAGCTTGCTGTCTTGCTTGTTTTCTTTAGGAGGCACTGGGAACTGAACCTGGGACCTCCCATATAGTAGGCAGGCACCCAGTTACTTGACCCACATCTGTTTCCCCAGTAATGTTTTTTTTTGAGCCTTTTCTCCTCCCTTGTTAGATCCCATCTAGGATCCTGTATTGCATTTAATTGTCATTGTCTCTTTAGTTGCCCTTCCCTCCTGCCCGCCTGCCTGCCTGCCTGCCTGCCTGCCTGCCTGCCTGCCTGCCTCCCTCCCTCCCTTTTTTGGAAACATATATACAACATGACTGTTCTCATCTCAGCCACTCCCAAGCATTCCATTCAGTGAGATTAATCACATTCTAATTGTACAGTATCCTCACCACCTTCAATTGCTAAAACTTTCCCGTCTCCCCAAACAGAAACCCTATATCCGTTATGCATTAATTCCCCATTCCCCCTTACCCCTTCTTCTGGCAACTTGGACTTTACTTTCTGTCTCTGTGAGCTTGTGTGTTCTCCAGTATTTTCTTTGTAGTTACCATAGGGCTTAAATTTAACATCTTAAAATTGTTTGGTTTGATACCAACATAACTTGAGTAGTATACACAAGCTATTTTCCTACAACCTTCTTTCCCCTACCTTTTGAAGTTCTTGTTACAAATTACATGTTCATACAGTTTCAATCCAAAACCACTCATTTATCAGTATACTTTTTTTTTTTTTAAAGATTTATTTATTTACTTTATCCATTTTAACCTCCCCCTTCCCCATTTGCTGTTTTTGTGTCCATTCGCTGGGCAATTCTCCGTGTCTGTTTCCTGCCATCTCTTCTCATCCTCCTCCTCCAGTCTTCACCAGGATTCCAAGGATTCCATCCTGGAGACCTCCGATGTAGGGGAGAGGTATTCTGCCACCTGTGCCACCTCATCTCCTGGCTTCTGGAGCTTTTGGAGCATCTCGTCTTGTCTCTCCCCTGTTACATCATCATCCTGCTGTATGGTTCTCGGGGCCCAAGGGCTCAGCGGCACACAGAGCCTGGCAACCCATGCACCTTCAGGGGGTCCCGGGGATCGAACCCAGGTCCCTCCATATGGCAGACGGACGCCCAACCATTTGAGCCACATCCGCCCCCGAGTATACTTTTTAAAATGTATTTTTATTACATTTAAAAATAAAATGTAACTTTTGTTTTTCAAACTTACAGATGTTGTGAACTTACAAAACAATCGTGCACATGTGTAGAATTCCCATAAAGCCACCCTTCACCAACACACCACACCTTTGTGGAACATTTGTTATGGATTATAAGATAATATCAACAGGCTATTACTGCTAACTGTGGTCCATAGCATATATTTGGCATATTTTTTCCATACCCCCCTATTATTAACACAGTACATCTTTGGCATTGATGCAAGAATGTTACTGTATTGCTGTTAACCACAGTCCATACTTCACACCAGTTGTATTTTCCACATGCTTCTCCATGTTCCCACCATCCCGAAATAGTGACATACATCTGTTCTAGTTCACAGAAGGACTTCTTGAATTTGTACTATTAACCACATTCAACATTCACCTCTGGGTTCACTGTGTTATTCAGTCCCTAGATTATTCTCTAGCTTTCTTTCAATTGACATTTACATCCCTAGACTACTCTTTTCAGGCACAATCCCATTTATTAACCAACTGCTGCTCATCATAATGTGTTACCATCAACCCTATCCATTTCCACACATTTATAGTCAAGTTAATTAAAACTTCTACATACATTAAGCATCAGTACTCCTTCACAGCCCTCCTCTTATCTCCTAATAACCTATACTCTAGGTTTTAACCTCATACATTTATTTTTCGTATCTAGATCATATTAGTGAGACTATGCATTATTTGTCCTTTTGTGTCTGGCTGATTTCACTTAGCATAATGTCTTCAAGATTCATCCATGTTATCATATGTGTCCCAATTTCATTTCTTCTTACTGCAGCATACTATTCCATTGTAAGTATATACCACATTTTGTTTATCCATTCATTGATTGAAGGACACTTGGATTGTGTCCATCTTTTGGCATTTGTGAAATATGCTGCTGTGAACATCAGTGTGCAATGTAGATTCGTGTCACAGTTTTCAGTTCTTTTGGATATATTCCTAATAGAGGAATTGCTGGAACATATCGCAGTTCTATATTTAGCTTCCTGAGGAACCGCCAAACTGTCTTCCGCAGAGGTTGCACCGTTATCCAATCCCACCAGCAGTGAAGGAGTGTTCCTGTTTTTCCACATCCTCTCCAGAACTTATTGTTTTTTTTTTTAATAATGGCCATTCTATGCGGTGTGAGATGATATCTCATTGTCCTTTTGATATGCATATATATGAAACACTTCACGAATTTGCTTGTCACCCTTGTGCAGGAGCCATGCTAGTATATGTGCTTCTATATCTTAGCACATATATTAAAATCATTCCAATTTTAGTATATGTGCTCCCAAAGCAAGCACTGATTTATCACTGCATTTTAAGCATTCATCCTTAAGAGCCTGTAGGAAGTAAAAAGTGGAGTTACAAACCATAGATGCAATAGCCCTGGCAGTTATATTTACTCATGTTGTTACCCTTACTGGAGACTTTTTTCTTTATGTGGCTTTGATATATTATCTGTTTTCTCTTTTTTTTTTTCAACCCACAGAACTCTCATTAATATCTCTTGTAAGGCCAGTATAGTGGTGATGAGCTCCTTTAGCTTTTGTTTACCAAGGAATCTTGTAATCTCTCCCTCATTTTGAAAGACAGTTTTGCAGGATATAGGCTTCTTGGCTGGCTTTTTTATTTTTTATTTTTTATTTTATTTTTTGCTTTCAGCACTTTAAATCTCATCCCACTGCCTTTTTTTTTAAAAAAAACAATTTATCGAAGTATATCATACATAAATGAACATACATAAACAATAAGTGTTCAGTAAACATTGTGAACTTACAAAACAAACATGCACAACAGCATACAGGGTTCCCACACATCACCCACCACAAATACCCTGCATTGTTGTGAAACATTTGTGAACAAACCATGAAAGAACATCGTCAAAGTATTACTGCTAACTATAGTCCGTATCTTACTGTCCTATACTTTTTTTTTTTAAGGATTTATATGTTTGTTTATTTACTTTTATCCATTTTTATGCCTCCCTCCTTTTTTTGTGTGCTGTTTCTGTGTCCATTCACTGGGCAACTCTTTGGGGACACATGCATGGTTTGGGTCTGGGGACATATGCATGGTTTCTAATATAGTGAAAGTTTAGCTACCCTGATAATCACAAAATCAGAACAGTGAGAATATTTGCATCCACTGCCTTGTTGACTCCATTGTTTCTGGTGAGAAATGGGCACTTAATCTTATTGAGGATCCCTTGTATGTGGCTCGTTGCTTCTCTCTTGTGACTTTTAGAATTCCCTCTTTATCTTTGGCATTCAACAGGTTGGTTATAATATACTGCAGTGTGGGTCTATTTGAGTTTAGCCTGTTTGGAGGTTTTTAAGCATCTTGAATGTGAATAGTCATATCTTTTGTTTAGTTTGGAAAGTTTTCAGTCATTATTTCTTTGAATATTCTCTCTGCCCTGTTCTCTCTCTCTTCTCCTTCTGAGACTCCCACAGTGCAAATATTGGTATACTTGATGGTGTCCCAGAAGTTGCTCAGGCTCTGTTCAGTTTTCTTCATTCTTTTGTCTTTCTGTTCCTCAGACTGAATGATTTCAATGGTCTTCTCTTCAAGTCCACTGATTCATTCTTCTGACACCTCTAATCTGTGGAAATCTTCTAGGGAATTTTACATTTTTAAATTTTATTGTTCTTCTCTGTTTGGGTCTTTATAATTTATGTTTCTCTCATGGTATTCTTCGTGTTTATCTATCATTTCCCTGTTACTGCAGTCCTTTATCTGTTTTCTGGAGCTTTCAGTATGATATTTCTGTCAGTTCTTGCTGGTTATTTAAAACTTCTGTGTGGACATGGAGCCCTGAAGCATCTCCCTCTGCCCTCTTGAGTGGAGTTTAGTCTGTCTTGTTTTTCATAGTAGTTTTTTTTATCTTCTTTTTAAGTTGCCATGTATAAATATTTTATTTTTATGAGGTTAAATTGATTGGTCTTTTATGAGTTTCTTCTCAATTTCAGATAGGCATTCCCCACCCTGAGATTATGAATACAAAACAAACTCTACCTTTTCTTTTAATAATTTTGGGGTGATTTAAAATTTTTGATGAGTTATGCTTTTGTTTTGGTGTGAGAAATATTTTTCAGATGTATGTTCATCATTAGTCATTGAATAAACCTCATTTTCCTCAATATGCAGTACCACCATTGGTTTGTACTAAATTCCTATATATATTCGGGTTTGTTTTTGGATTGTTCTATTACATAGATCTGTCTTTTCATGCATCGTTACTACTTTTTATAAGTGACTATATAATTATAAAATGTCTTAAAACATTTTAGTACTTTTTTTTTTTAACTTTATTTTGTACATTTAATAATTGAAAACATAAGCAATAAAAAACTAAAAAGTAAACACAGATGAATAAATATATACATTTCTCAATTAAATGTAATGGATACATGTAAATTTTTTTGTTTTGTTTTTTGTTTGTTTTTTTGTGTGTGTGAATCAAACAATATATTACACAATATATTTGGTTCATAGTAATGCATTCATACAGTATTTGTCCTTTGTGTCTGGCTTGCTTCACTCAACATAATGTCCTCCAGATCCCCGACCCCCAGGAAGTGCTCTGAGGGAATCCTTTCTTCTTCCTTCTAACTTTCCTGAGTCTGGCTTGTGTTCATCTCTTCTGGTCAGCTTGAGGCTCCCTCCAGGATCCAACCACAAAATACTAAATGTGCAATTTCAGTACTTTTTTTTTTTGAGGTACTGGGGACCGAAGTTTGCACCCGGGACGGGATCTCGTGTGTGAGAAGATGGTGCTCAACCACTGAGCCATATTGGCTTCCCTGAGGTTTTTTTTTTTCTTCTTCTTTTTTTTTTCTTTTTCTTTTTCTTTTTTGGGAGGCACTGGGAACTGAACCTGGGACCTCCCACATGGGAGGCAGGCACTCAACCACTTGAGCCACATCCACTCCCAATTTTAGTACTTTTTTAAAGAAATTTTTTTGGTTTATTCTTTTTTGTTTTTCCTTTTGAGCTTCTGAATCGTGTCCAGTGTTCTGTGGGGGTTTTTTGTTTGCTTATTTTTTAAACTGTGGTATTTTAATTGGGCTTGCATAAATTTAAAGATTTGAAAATTATTTAGGGAGAGATAAAAATCATTATTATACTCACTTGCCTTAATTAAGAACATGATATGCCTTTTCATTTGTTCTGTCATTTTTGTACCCTTCAATGGTATTTAATCTTTTTTTTTTTTTTTTTTTTAAGATTTTATTTATTCATTTATCCCCCCCTTGCTGCTTGCGCTCGCCGGGTCAGCCAACCACGCCGTGCGGGCGGGCCCGCCCTCACCAGGAGGCCCCGGGAACCGAACCCGGGGCCTCCCATATGGTATACGGGAGCCCTACTGATTGAGCCACAGCCGCTTCCCTAATCTTTTTTAATAGCTCTCATTTTTTCTTTTAAAATTTATTCTCATCATTTTATTGTTTTTGTTATTACTGTAGGTTATTAATTTTGTGTATAGCCACTTTTGTTAAAAGCCCTCTATTTTTTGTAATAGTTTGTAGTTTGTTTTCCTGGTTTATTTCCAGGTATCTACCCAAGTCATTTATAGATAATAATAATTTTATTTTCTCTTTTATTTTTATATTTCTGTCTGTCTTGACTAATTACATTGACCAGCACCTCCAGAGCACTGTTAAACATTTGTGGTAAAAATGGACATCCTTGTTTTGTTCTTGACTTTATTGTCAATGTTTCCAGGGTTTCCTTTTGCATAATGCTGGCTTTTGAGTTGAAGTTGTTTATATCTTATCATATTAAGACATAGTGTTTGTTTCAAAATTTAAAAATTAAATTTAAATCTTTAAACTGATAGAAAATTTGCACAGGCAATATGAAGAATTTTTTTTTCCTGAACCATTTGAAGGCAAGTTACCAACCTTTATGTCCTATTGCCTCCTAAGAAATACTTTAGTGTTTATTTCCTACAAACAAGTACTCTTCTATATGACCACATATAACTATCAAAATCAGGAAATCAACACTGATACATTGCTGCCCTCTAATCCTCAGTCCCCATTCAAGTTATGCCTGTTGTCCTAATAATATACCCCCCTTTAAAGATTTTTTTTTTATTTACACACACACACACACACCATTGTTTTTATGCTCTCTGTGTCCTTTTGCTGTGTGTTCTTCTGTGTCTGCTTGTCTTCTCTTTAGGCAGCACTGGCAACCGATCCTGGGACCTTCCGGAGAGGGAGAAAGGCACTCAGTCTCTTGCGCCACCTCAGCTCCCTGGTCTGCTGTGTCTCTTATTGTCTTTTCTCTGTGTCTCTTTTTGTTGCATCATCTTGCTGTGCCAGCTCTTTGCTCGAGCCAGCACTGCTGCGCAGTCCAGTACTCCTGCATGGGCCAGCACTGCTGCGCAGGTCAGCATTCCACGTGGGTCAGCTCTTTGCTTGGGCCAGCTCCTTGTCTTCACCAGGAGGTCCTGGGAATCAAACCTGGACCTCCTATATTGTAGACAGGAGCCCAATTGCTTGAGCCACATCTGCTTCCCATAATGCCCTTTTATAAACCCAACTCTAGTCCAGAATCATGCATTGCATTTTGTTTTCAGGCTTTTATTGTCCTTTAATTTGTTACAGTCTTTCCTTGACTTTGATGACCTGACACTTTTGAAGATTACAAGCTAGTTAATGTAAAATGTTGCACAATTTGAGTTTGCCTGTTGTTTCCTCTTGGTTCGTTTCAGGTTATGCATTTTTGGCAAGAATATTACAGAGGTGATTTATTCCTTCCTATTTTTTTTTTTTTCTCTTCCCAGGCACTTCCATTTTGTTTGTAATCTTTAATAGTTCTTGGCTTTGCTTGTATTTTTATTAAATGTTTGACTAATGAGATAATTAAATTTATTGTATGATAGGGAAGCAAGAATACTGGGAAAATAGGGAGGTAATGGATTGGTTGAGGAATGAGTCACGGTAAAGACTTTAGAGTATTATAAGCTCGGGTTTCAGAATCATGCAGGACTGATAATGGTGGCAGAAAAGCACAAGTAGTCAAAAAGAATAAAGGGGAAGAAATTGATAATTTCATTATTGTTGTGATTGCTTGATAGCAGTTACATAAATAGATTACTTTTATTAAAGCCATTTTGAAGAGCTTATAAAAGTCTATGCTGGGAAGCGGCTGTGGCTCAATCAGTAGGGCTCCCGTTTACCATATGGGAGGCCCTGGGTTTGGTTCCCGGGGCCTCCTGGTGAAGGCAAGCCCGCCCGCACGGCGTGGTTAGCTGACCCAGCGAGCGCAAGCAGCAAGGGGGGGATAAATGAATAAATAAATAAAATCTTTAAAAAAAAAAAAAGTCTATGCAGAGCACTTTTTTGGCCAAACAGGTTGGGCTGTCATTTTCTTTTGACAAGACTTTTGCTTTGTCAGCTTTAAGTACATGTGTTACTGTGCTGTTTAGGTAAAATAATCATCTCATTGCAGAATATATAATTTAAAAACGTTTTTCATCATTAAGGTATAAATAGATATTGAAGACATTTTATACCTTTTCCTCTGTGTATACAATTGAATTGTTTTCAGGCTATTTTTATTTATTCCAATAACATAAAAATAATCCTTCCTTTAATTGCAATGCAAATTTTAGGAGCTCATTGAAATGAGAACAAAATCTTAATAGTACTTGCATCTTGAGGTTTATATGAGACTTATTGAGTTGGATTTTATGTTCATTATGGTACTAAATAAGTAGAAATGAGTCTCACTCATTCAAACTAAATAGAATTAGGTTTGATAGCTCATTCACTAAACCTTAGTTAGCCAAACTGTACAATTCCTTAGTGATAGGGTAAGGTTCTACCTAAATGTAAAGGTCTTACTTAAATGGAAAGCAGTGTGGAAATAAAATCAACACTTATCTGTCTTAGTAGGTTAATATAAAAGAAATATGAAAATACTGAAATTCATAGCTATCTTTGAGGGCTTCTAGTTAGACCTCCTACCCTACTCATAGAGGGTTATGAGTTAGTGTTTGTAAACATAGTTTAGATTCCTTAAATGAAAGATATTCTTTTACTTTTTAATTATCCTGGGGAACAGTGTTTTCCTAGCCCCTCTGTTTTACTGAAGTTTATAGTTTACTGCAGTTTACAATTTGTTTCATGTTAAAAATGTAGCCACCCCCCACGAGATGGCTCCCTCCTCTGTTTGCTCCTTGTTTTGGCTCGGTGTTTGTGCTCATTATCTGCTCTTTTTTTTTTTTTTCCTCATTGTTTTTACTCATATGCTCATTGTTTTTTGTTCGTTGTCTGTTTTTTCTTTAGAACCCAGGATCTCCCATGTGTGAGATGGGTTGAGCCATATCCACTCCCTGTAGGTTTTTTTAAGAAGTATTTATTTGAAAGGTCCAGGAATGATCGGAGGGCCATTGTCTCTACTTTTCCTTTTTCCAACTTTACTTTCGTTTTTTCTACACATTAAATTTTGTAAAAGGGGGGCTGGGAATTGAGAAAAGGAAGCTTTTCATTGTTGTAGGGGAGGTCCCTTGAGAAGGAATCCATCATAAAATTTAAATATATGGTGGAGTTCTGAGGGGCTCTTAATTTGCAAGGAGATTATGAGAACTCATGATTTCACTTTTGCCCCTTTACCCATTTTCACTCTTTATAAAATAGAAACCCCTTCAATGCCTTAAAAGACAAAACACTTGAACAAACTAGTAATGTACATGTTATGCATGACTGTGTTTATACTGATTAAATTATAGACTCTTAGAGGATATGGGCTATATGTTTAACATCCCTAGTCTAAAGTTATATGCATACAGATTTTTTTTTTTTATTTAATTAAATTTAGGCCTCCCCCCACCCCCTTGTGGTCACTGATTTTTCTATATATTCTTTGTGATAGATGTTTAAAGGAAATGTTTTTGTATCGAATTGTCCTATCTTCCAAAGGTTTTTCCTCAACTGAATTTTTTTAAAAATTCATTTGTTCTCCCTCCTTTTTAGGCCCAGATTGCCTTTCTTCAGGGGGAAAGGAAAGGTCAAGAAAATTTGAAGAAGGATCTTGTAAGGAGGATCAAAATGCTGGAGTATGCTCTTAAACAAGAAAGGTAATTCAGTAAAATTGAAGATAGTGCTCTTTTAAATGACTCAGTAATATTTTTGTCACTTCCTTAAATCTATATTTCAATACTTTACACTTTTAAATTCAGGCAGTAGGATCTGTTAAAAGTATTTTAACGAATGACAGTTAAATGTTAATTTTTCATGAATAATTTAATAATGATCATTATACTGATTTACATGAGTTTTAAAATATTGGCAACTTTTTTCCTACTCTGTCCTTCCTTAAGAAACTTACGTACTTCCAGAACTATCAATATCAATTTCTTTATGGACTTGGAGAAGTATTTGAATTGTAAAGGAAATTTCTATAATGCTTATACCCTTTTCCTATCTATTAATATTACTGATTTATTTTCTTAGGAAATAAAGTTGCTCAGGCAGACTAATTTGAAAATCTTTTTATAGACTTTTTGTATTTTATTCCTTGGCTGTCAGCTATTCCTATCTTTCCAGAAGCTAATGTTACCTTTCTATCTTGCTAGCATCTAAGATACTCAAGTAACAAACCTTGGGTCATAAGTAAACAAATAGGTCATGAGTAAGAGTTTCTGAAGTTAGATGAATTAAAGTTATACACTTTTTAATACTTGGTTTTTGGATCCTTTTGTCAGCAATTTGAGACAGTTTTTTGGTTACATAATTGAGTACTTGATAGGTGATATTGGAATTCTCTATTTTGCTGTTTTTTTTTTTTGCTTCGTTTCTTATGATTACTTGGCATGTTTTTCTTATTCTTTTGAAGTTGATGAATGGACTATTTTGCAAAACTGCCATAAAATAGTGTTCAGCAGATGATATTTATGAATGTAAAGAAATAGATATCAATAGAAATTTTATTAGAGCTTTTGTTCACCTTCGTGCATGTGTGATATTTAAATGGCACAAGAGATTGGGAGAAGATTTACCTATTATTAGTTCTTTTCCTAACTTGAGAGGTTGTTTGAAAGCTGTACTAGGGAGATGGGGGAAAAAAATCCAAAATACTTTTAAAGTATATAATTTGGGTATCATTACATTTTTAACCTGGCTAAATTATAGGTATAACCAGAGAGAGGGAGGGAGAATAAGAAGAACAATAATAGCAACTATTTCTTGAGTAACTGCTGTTTACTAGGTCTTGAGACTTAAAAACCAAGTTATTTGTGAAGAGTCGCAAAGCTGTAGGGCTGTGATTCAGATTGCTCAAGTCTGTCTGATTTGAAGCCTGTACTCTTTACCAGTATATTTTGTTATCTTAATAGACAAGATAATTGATATATACAAATACTAAAGTAACCAAGGAATGTGTGTTTGTGTGTATCCCTTATTAAATATGTTCATCTGTTTATCCTCCAAATCGAGCACTGTGCTGGAGCCTAGTATGAAGATGGATCACTGTCTGTCTTTAAGGGCTTTGAGTAGCAGGAAACAAACTTGTAAACCACAAAAGTACAATGAAGTACTATATGTTCTGTGATTAGAAGTCTGTACAGGGTACAGTAGGATCACAAAGAAGGGAGTGGTTATTTCTGTCTGGAGGGTGGAAACAGAAGGAAAGGCATTCAGTGAAGAAGTAGAAATGAGGGCATAAAAAATGAGAAGGTGTTTGCCAGACAGACAAAGATCAGGAAGTAGAGAGGACATGTTAAACATAGAGCAGAACAGTTTGGTGCATCCAGAAATTTGTAGTCATTGCATATGGAGGGTAGGGTGGGAATTGTGATTTGGGAGGAGATAATGGTACAGCTGGAATAAGAGCCAGCCACGTAGAGCCTAACTTTTTGTATAATAGGGAACACAAAAAGTTTTAAAAAATTTTATTCTAAACTAATCTCAAACTAATAGAAGAGTTGCAAAAATTCCTGTACACCCTTTACCTAGGTTCACCAATTGACAACATTTTGCTAAATTTGCTTTATCATGCTTGCTTGCTGTCTATCAGTCTACTTATCTACATTGATTTTTCCCTGACTTGTTTGCTACCTAGTTGCAGACATCATGACCCATTCACCCCCTAAGTACCTCAGTGTATCTTTTCTGAGAGCAAGGACATTCCCTTATATCATCACAATACATTATCAAATTAAGGAAATTTAACATTGATACAGTTCTGTTTTCTAATGTAGTCCAGTTTCAGTATTTCACCAAATGTACTAATAATGATCTTTATAGCATTTTTTTTTCTTGGTCCAGCATCCAGTCTAGGAATACACATTGTATTTAAGCATGGAATAGTGTGAAATAGATTTTAGAAAGATCACTCTGACCTCAATATGAGGGATGGGCAGAAAGAATGTATTAATACAGGCAAGAAGATAGTAATAGTCTAGGGTAGAGACATTAGCTAGGAAACACTTTAAGTAGAAAGAATCCATAAAATTTGGAGAATGATTTGATATAGCAAGTGAAGGAGAAAGATGATTCAAGGATGACTTCCACGTTTCTGACTTAAAGGACTGTGTGAATTCTGAGGGAAACTTTTGGAAGTTATCAGATGAATTACAGATAAAGAATATGGATTGAAAAGCAGATAGAAATGGGAGGGAGATTCATGATTATACTGGTAGACTTGGGAGCCATTAATATTGTTATGGGTGAAGTGATAGGAGAAGATGTATTGTGGGAAGAGAAGAGAGAACTAGGAAGTCACAAGGAATTGTAACATTTGAGGAAAAGGCAGGAAGAAGAGCCAACAAAGGAATGATTAGAGAAAGAAGGTGTGGCAGTTTGATATTTATGAATTCCTAAAAGAGATATAGATTATGTTTATAAACTGGTCTGTTCCTGTGGGCGTGATAATCCTTTGATTGTATTAGATAGAGCTGAGATGTCTGTTTAAATTATGTTATGATTAGGGCTTTGATGCAACCACATCATGAGAGAGTGACTCAGTGTTGAGTCCAAGCCCCCTTAGTGGGCTGATAAAACAGACTCTCACACGGAAGTAGACACACAGAGAAAAGATGATAAACAGAAAAAGACACAGCAGAGGAGAGAACTTAGTTTTGTTGCTAGGGTCCCAGGAAGAGAGATGAGCCTGGTAGTTTACAGCTGACCTTGTGAAGAGACCAGAGCAGCTGATCCTGGAAGGAAACAAGCCCTCAGAAGAGAGATGAACCTTATCCCAGCCTACAGCTGAGATTGGAAGAAGCTGGGACCACAGAGCCTTAAGAGGAAGAAGGAAGGATGAACTGTCGCAGACATCACCTGGCATCTTGCTTTAACATGGGGCAAATGATTTGGGGTAAGAAAGTACCTCTCATGGTACCTTGAGTTGGACTCTTTAGGGCCTTGTGACTATAAGCTTCTACCCCAAATAAATACCCCTTATAAAAACCAACAGAGCTCTGGTACTTTGCATCAGCACCTTTTTGGCTGACTAAAACAGAATTTGGTACTAAGGAGTGGGGAAGTGTTTTTGCAATTACCAAAATGCTGGAACGATTTTATAAATGGGTAAGGACTGCTTTTTGGAGGAATTATGAGATGCTTAATAGAAAAGTTCTAGACTGCTTTGAAGAGACTGTTGGTAGGAATATGGATGCTGAAGGTACTTTTTATGAGGACTTAGAAGTAAGTGATGAAACTATTATTGGAAACTGGAGGAAAGGCAACCCATGTTTTAAAGTTGCAGAGAACTTAACAAGATTGACTCCTGATGTTATGTGGAAGGCAGAATTTGAAAATGCTGAGCCTGCACATTTAGCTGAAGAACTTTCCAAAGTAAACTCAGAGAATGCTGCTTGGCTTCTCCTTGCAGCTTATAGTAAAATGCTAGATGAGGAAGATGAGCTGAGAACTGAATTGTTGGGCACAAAGAAACCAGAAACTGATTTGGAAATTCCAAGCCTCTGGAAATCAAACCCCCAGATGATAGTGCCCCAGTTGAGGAATTAACTAAACTTGGAACTTGTAAGTCAGGATTGGAAATGCAGTTAGCCAGGGAAGACTTGTGGAAAGTCTTACTGTCTGATGGCTTGGACCCCTGCTTCCTGCATACTAAACTGAAAAGCTTTTGAGAGAGCTGTATGAACAAAGTCACTGTCAGCCTGGACTGAAAGGGACATTGAAGGGAGAAATGGAAGTGAAAACAGCTTTAAGAGGAAAGCCATGGCAGCTGAGATCTGGAATTAAAGACATCTTGGGCCAAGAGAGGAACCCCACCCATGTGTACAGAGAGGGTGAGTTTGCCCTGCATTTGACGAGGGTAGATGTTCCAGCCCGCTGTTCAGGGAGAGTTTTGCCACCCCAGGCTACAGAGAGGGTGGAGCACATTCCCCAAGGATTGGGGAAGGTGTGGCCATCACCCCAATGTTCTTAGAGGGTGAAATATGGAGCTTGGTCACCACCCAGATGCTTGATGAGGGTGAAACCAAGAAAATGGCCTTTGGGAAAGCTTGTGGAAAGGGTGGGACCCCATGAGGCCCCAAGGATGAGAAGAAACCATCATCTTGAGATTGATTATCAGACTTTGAAATCTAATGAAGTATGCCCTGCAGGTGTACAGAACTGTAGGGGACCCATGACTCATGTTTCTCTCTCAGTTTCTCCTTATGGTAATGCAAAATTTTATCCTTTGTTTATCCCTTTGTATATTGGAAACAGATAAATTGTTTTGTAATTTTCAGAGGCTTACAGCCAGATGAGACTTTGCCCAAGACAAACTGTATTTCTTTAAACTGATTGTGATATGATTTTGTACTTAGCATTGTTACTGATATAAGGTTTTTCTTTTTAATATTTTAATGTCTTTGGAATTCAGAGGCTGGAGTGTGGCAGTTTGCTATTATTTATGAATTCCAAAAGGAGATATAGATTATGCTTATAAACTGGTCTGTTCCTTTGGGCATGATAACCCTTTGATTGTATGAGATTCAGCTGAGACACCTTATTAATATGTTAAGATTAAGACTTTGATTCAAGCACGTCATTAGAGTGTGACTCAGTGTTGAGTCCAAGCCCCCTTGGTGGACTGATAACACAGACTCTCACATGGAAGTAGACACACAGAGAAGTAGCTACACAGAAAAAGACACAGCAGAGGAGAGAACTTAGTTTTGATGCTGGAGCCCCAGAAAGAGAGAAGAGCCTGATAGTTTACAGCTGACCTTGTGAAGAGCCCTCAGCAGCTGAGCCGGGAAAGAAATGAGCCCTCCAGCCTACAGCTGAGATCGGAAGGACCATGGAGCCTTATGTGAGAGAGGAAAGCTGAATGCTTGTAGACATTGCCCGCCATCTTGCTTCAACATGTAGTAAATGACTTTGGGTAAGAAAGTACCTCTTATGATACCTTGATTTGGTCTCTTTAGGGCCTTGTGACTGAAAGCTTCTACCCCAAAAAAATACCCTTTATAAAAGCCGACAGAGCTCTGGTACTTTGCATCAGCACCTCTTTGGCTGACTAAAACAGGAGAGAGCTGTATCTTGGAATCAAGTGAAAGAAGGAGGGAATTCAGTAGTGTCAGATGCCAGACAGAATCCAAGTTAGTTGTACACTGAAAATAGTCAATTGGATTTGGCAGTTGGGAGCTTGTTGGCACCCTTGCCAGAGCAGCTTCAGTCAAGTAGCAGGAACATAAACCAGATCGCAGGGGATTGAGTGGTAAGAAGGAGTAGGTAATGTGGAGACAGATATATATGTACATATATACATATATATGAAATTGCTTATTTTTCAAGAAGTTTGACTTTAAAGGACAGAAGAGATAAGAAGCTGCTGGGTGTCTAAGGAAGATTTTTTTGTACCCTGACTAATGGGATACTCCTGGAAAAGAGTCCCTGATTTTGTATCTTTTGAAGCTCATGGAATCATTGGAATTTTTCCTGAAATAATGGTACCATTTAAATGTAATAAATTAAGGAATAAGAAAGCATTTCTTTGTGACTTGGAACTCTAAAACATTTCCGTTCTTTTCACTCTGAAATTAGTTTTCTAGTGCTTTAATGCCAGGAATTTTCTTTTAATTTCTTTATTTATTTAGTTAGTTTTTTAGTTTTTTTATTTATTTTTTACTGAGGAAAATTTCAAACACAAATAGAGAGACTAATATAATGATCTCTTTTGTATATCCATCTCCAACTTTACTTTAACAGGTAATGGAAACAAGTCTTTTCTCATCTTGATCTATTTTAGGGCAAATTCTAGACATCTTGTCATTTTACCTGTAAGCACCTAAGTAAGGATCGTGGTTTAGAATCGTTATATTATAGATTTTCTAAGTAATCCCATTGTAAGAAGATCCGAAATTAACTAATACTGAACGAATCTTTAACTTTATAGAAGGATTATTCACTTAGCAATGGATTCAACAAAGCATTCTTTAAAGTGTGATAGTATTTATTAAATAAGGAAATTTACACATAATTTTTCAAGAACTTATAGTGTATAATCTAAGGTTTATTCAGGAACTTCTATACTCTGGAAACTCAAATGTATAGAAAATAGTATTCTGGAACATTACTCCCATTTTTCTCCATTTCTTTGCTTTTACTGCCTCTTCCTCTTCATCTGCACTATAGTTATAACTGCCTTTAGTATCTTCATATTCTAATTTGGGTACTAAATATACTATTTGTTCTCTGACCCACCTAGTACATTAGATATAATAATAGGCTTTTAAACAAAGCTAGAATGAGATTTCTTTAATATATTATATTATACAATTTTTATGCTGTTTTTTTCCAGTAAAGGCCAATTGGGAGGAGCTAGCTGTGTATCAAACTTAAGAGTTGTTAGACATGAAATCTTTTTATTTACCTTGTAGTCAGAATTAGAAAAATAAGAAGAAACAAGAAAAGATTGGTAACAGTGAGTTGAAGTGTTAGTACAATAAGAAACAATATATATGAGAAGGATTTTTAGTCTATTGGCTTCAAAAGGAATGCTGTTACGCTTGAGGAGGGTTCTCTGAGTAAAATATTTTTCACTAATTTAACTCCATAAAATTTTCCTGCCACTTCTATTTTAAAACATTAATATAATCTTGGCTCCAGTCAGTTGCTTTCAGTAGATGAAGTCTTTTTTTTTTTGGAAAATCTGAACATTGAAAATTACAATAAGAATCTTGTTTGCTTTCTGTTTGCTTTAAGTCAGACTATTGGCTATAAATCTTGCCCTCTAATCATCATCGTTATTATAAATATTTTGAAATAGACTAGGAAGCCTTTAGTCTAGTGATAAAATCTTTGTGATTAAGAGAGGCATTGGAAATAGAAAGGTGTTCCAGATAATTTGGACCAAAGATAGTTACTAAAAAACATTTTTAAAAACAAATATATTAGCCAAACTATACAAAAATAAAATTTCCCTTCTGCCCCAGTTCACTGATTTCCCTTCCCTAAGGAAACCTTATTATCTGGTATCCTATGTGTATGATGTATCCTTCCAGAAATATTCTGTGCATATGGATGTATACTTATAGATCCTTTTTTTTTTTTTTAAACTTTATTTTGTACATTTAATAATTGAAAACATAAACAATTAAAAACTAAAAAGTAAACACAGATGAATGACATATGAAAACCAAAGAATAAAATGGAGGAAATAAATAGTGCATTTTCAGTAATATCATTGAATGTGAATGGATTAAATTCCCCAATCAAAAGATACAGGCTGACAGAATGGATAAAAAAACATGAGCCATCCATATGCTGCTTATAGATCCTTTTTAAAAATACAAATGGAGGCATATTATACATACTATTTTGCACCTTGCTTTTTTGCTTAAATTTAGAGATCATTCCATATTAACACACGAATGCTCTTTTCCCTTTTAAATGGATACATTGTACAGGTTTTTATTATATTTGTTATAAACTAACAGCATAGAAATGAATATAAAAGCACTCATGTACCCACTGTCTCTCAAGAAATAGCACAACTGCCTGTAATTTTCAAAGGTTTTAAGATTCTCCTCTATATAAACCTTTGATTTTTCAGTGGTAACTGTAAAAGGATTATTATTAGTGGTTAGAATTTCATTAAGGAGTCTAGGACTTTAAACATGTGAGTACATAATTCTCATTTTCTTTATAATTTTATTGAATTATAAAAACTTTTTTTTTAATAAGTGCTCAGTTAGTTTTGTGTGTGTGTGTGCTTTTGTTTGTTTGTTTTAGGAGGTACTGGGGATTGAACCCAGGACCTCATACTTAAGAAGCAGGCGCTCAACCACTGAGCTACATCTGCTCCCCGGTGACAGTTGTTTTTTTTTCGTTTGTTTGCTTGCTTTTAGGAGGTTCAAACCTGGGGCTTCGTATGTGGGAAGCAGGCGCTCAACAACTTGAGTTATATCTGCTCCTCAGTTTTTTATAAAGAAAAATAACTTTCAAACTTGGCTATGTTCTCCTTTCCTTCTTTCTTTATTACTTTATTGCTTTAGTATTTTAAAATTATTGTTATTAATATCCCAGTCTTATCACCCTCAATATTTATTATAAATAGCCTCAAAAATAAGTTGGGGGAGCAAACAAGTCAAAATATACAAATGCATTAAGGAAATATGGCCATTTTTAATTCACCTTTTCAATTTCTACCTTATTGGGATTATTTTTCTGTTTTCAGATGGTTAAATCTGAGATGATTAAATCAGGTTAAACAGAAATAGTAACACTCTTAGCTTTTAAAATATGACAGTATTCCTTTTCACAGTTTTTTCCTGAGTAAAAAGCAAAAGTATCTTGGCTAAATAAAAAAAATTTTATTCATATTGGAATATTTTATTCAACATTGATGATTTGGGTTATGGCTTGTTTTTGTTTTTGTTTTTAATATCACTCTAATGCATTCTCAGTGAATCATAATGCCATGACAAGACACATAACATTATAGATGACTTTTCTTTTAAAAATGCTCCGTTTTGAGAAAGAGTAGTCTTTCTGTTTTATTTCACAATCCAGACATTTCCTACTGCTTTTATAGTAGAGTTCTATTCTGGCACTCATCAAAAAAATTTGAATACTATAGAAAATAGAATGTAATATGGTTCATCTTTATTTACAGAAAGAAGATTTGATTCCCATTGCTATTCTATTTATTATAATACCAAAATAAATACATAAAGAAAGCAAGTGCTTATATTTTGAGTTTGACATGTTGGAAGACTTTGAGCCTTTGAGAGTTCTAGGACTATTTAGCAAGGACTACTGCCTACTGATAACTATTCCTACTACATACCTTAAAGTTCATTTATATATGTCCTAAGATGGTTTGTATTTTCTCATTTTTTTTTTGTTAGAGCCAAATACCACAAGTTGAAATATGGGACAGAATTGAATCAGGGAGATATGAAGCCTCCAAGCTATGATTCTGGTAAGCTAATTTTAAAGGAAGTTTAAGTGATGAAAAGAAGTCAATATTTTATAGCAACAACATTTACAACTGTGACTTAATTTCTAATTATTTGCATATTAGTTATTTTTTCTAACCTGTTTATCTTGGTTGCTTTTCATTTAGTGTCATTTTGTATGATTTTTCATCACCATCCTACCTTTTCTCTCTTCCCCTTTCTTTTTGTTATCTATTTTCTGCTTATGTTCTACACTTAGTGGAAAGAAAGATCAAAATACATGCACCAAAATAACCCTCATTAGCTGGGCCTCCCCAGTATTAATGGAACTTTGGTATATGCAATACAAACTACATCATGCTTTTGAAATCCTGAGTAAAAGATTTGGAGCTATAGAATTAAGAGATTTCTTCTTAAAGTATAAGGGAATTCCAAATCCCTTCAACGTAATCCCTCAATTTCAGGAACAAAACTATTGGACTTTCATAACCACAACAGATTGTCTAACCAGAATGTGTTTTAACAGCTGAAACATTTGTTGTCATTTTGTGCTAAATCTTCTTTTTCCTTCTACTTTCCTCTTCACCCCAACAAACTATTAATACAAAATAGTATTTGTAAACAATTCAATATTAAACAATATAGTAGATGTCAGTGTTACATTAGATACTCCTAATACTAGTCTTTTCACCCCATGCCTCTATGTTATTTGCAAGGATAATCTAAACATTATTATTAAAGCAAAATAGTTCATTTTAGATATTTAGTGAAGGTCACTGGATTAAAAAACAAAAAGTTCAAGTGTGTCTATTTTATACCCTTGTCAAAACTACTTTGACTAAAATAGTCTTAACTATAAAGAAATAGTTTTATACTTTTATGATATGGTGGGGGTTTTTGTTGCCTTTTTTTCAGGAGGTACTGGGGATTGAACCTAGGACCTAGTACATGGGAAGCAAGCGCTCAACCACTGAGCTACATCTGCTACCCAATGAGAGCTGGTTTTTTCATTCATTTGTTTGTTGTTTGTTGTATTTAGGAGGTACCAGGGATTGAACCTGGGATCTCATACATGGGAAACAGTGCTCAACCACTTGAGCTACAGCTGCTCCCTGTATGATATGTTTTTTTTTTCTTATTTATGAAAACTTGTATTTTTTTTTTCCTAGATATGAAAGAGCTGATTTTAAGAAACTAAACTTTTTCCATGTTTTACCTACAGAAAGTAAAATCAGTCAGATAATTTTTTTGTTTTGTTTTATTTTTTTAAAGAAGGAACTGGAAATTGAACCTGGGGCTTTGTACATGGAAGGTAGGTGCTCTGTCACTGAGCTACATCTGCTCCCTGATGATCTTTTTAGAGTAGCTTTATAAGTCATCAAAAATAATTTTGTATATGTACATCACATGTACTCATGGTTGCTTTTTTTTTTTTTAAATGACCTTCAGTACCACACAAAACATGAGCATTTTTGGTAGGAATTCAGTGAACATTATTGAGACACCAAACCATTAGTACATATTCTCCTAGGTTTGCAGGTATTGTGTGAAATGGTCTTAATTTCCTATTTAAATCCTGCGGAGATAGAACCATGATTCCTCTAGAATATCTGCCATGTTACATTGTTCCTAGTTAATAGGTGTGTGTGTGTAAGATATTTAGCTGATGGCAAGGGGCTTTGGGGAAAATGGTAATAAAGAGAGTGAAGGTTCTATGGCCAGATATTAAGCTGCGTTTGTGTGCATATGTGTGGTGTAAATGAATGCATTTTAAAGTAGTTTTATGATTTAAAAAGTAATACATGTTTATATTAGAAAATTTAGGGAACATGAAAAGCCACAAAGTGAAAATCGCCTGTGTTTCTACCTAGAAATAATCAGTTAACATTTTGTTATATTCTGTTCCTGTTTTTATTCTCTATATAGTTGCTCATCTTTTTGGATTATTGTATTTTTACATACCTAAAGGCTGTTTTAATTTAGGCCAGGCTTACTTTATCTCACATTGACAATTTGAGACTACAGAATTAAAAATTGCACAAATTTTTAGCCAAAGGGAAAAGAGAGTGGCAATTTTCAGGTCCAGATATATTGAAAATTTTGGGGATATGTGGAGATTTTGGATATTTTTATTAGTTTCACATCATTAAACTATTATAGATAACTTAGATTGTTCATAAGTAATATTTGTTATGTTTAACTTAAAATGTCATTAAAAATAACTAAATTTTTTATTGATTTTATTTTTATCTCAAGAAATTTCCCAAGTTCTCTTATGATTTCTTCTCTGACCCATTGATTGTTTAATAGTATGTTGTTTAATTTTCACATATTTCCCAGTTTTCCTTCTGTTATTGAATTCTAGCTTTATTGTAGTGATCTGAGAAGATACTTTGATTTCGATATTTTTTAACTTATTAAGATTTAATTTGTGGCCTAACATATCCTAGAAAATGTTCCAAGTATATTTTGGAAGAATGTATATTCTGCTCTTATTGTATGGAGTGTTCTATATATGTCCACTAGGTCTAATTGGTTAATAGTGCTGTTCATGTCCTCTGTTTCCTTATTGATCTTCTGTTTAGATGTGCCGTCAATTATTTTAAGTGTTGTATGGCAGTCTTTATTATTGGAGAAATATCTATTTCTCCCTTCATTTACATCTACCATTTAGCTGTTTGTTTTCTGTATGTCCTGTATGATTTTTGTTCCCTAATTTCTCCATTATTGCCTTTTAAAAATATAGTTATTTTGTAGTCTACCATTTTGAGTCCCTTCTTCTTTCTTTTCTCTGTATTTTCTATTTTCATAGTAGTTACTTTTGTAATTACAGTGACCATACTTAATAACAACCTACTTCAACTAGTACTAACCTTGTTCAGTAGTGTATAAACTCTAATCCCATATATGTCTCTTCCCATTCACATTATTTTCTCAAGTTATATCTTAATAACTTGGATTCACATTAACATAGATTTAAAATGTTATTTTACACATTTGCCTGTTAAGTCACATAGGAGGGGAAAACAATTATCAGCCAAAAGTAAATAATACAGGATTTTATATTTACCTTGTTTTAGTCTGCTAGGTTGCTGAAAGCAATGTACTGAAATGGGTTGGCTTTTACAATGGGGATTTATTGGCTTAGACACTTAAAGTTCCAAAACTGAGAAAAATATCCAAATCAAGGCATCATCAGGCTATACTTTCTCCCTGAAGACTGGCTGCTGGGAATCCTGGACCCTTTTGTCACATGACATGGCACATGGCGGTGTCTGCTTATCTCTCCCTTCCCCTCTGGGTTTTGTCACTTTCAGCTTCCTGCTTATGTAGCTTTCTCTCTGCTTCTTTGGCTTTTCCCTCTGTGTCTCTCCATATTCTTAACATTTATAAAGGACTCCAATAAGAGGATTAAGACCCACCATGGGCCACATCTTAATTGAAGTAACCTAATCAAAAAGTCCTACCCACAATAGGTTCCTGCCACAAGAATAGACCAGCTTTAAGAACATGATTTTCTGGAGTACATACAGTCTCAAACTACCACATACCTATATAGTTACCTTCACCAGTTTTATTTTTTTCCTCATATGGCTTGAAGTTACTGTCTAGTGTCCTTTGTTTTTTTTTTTTTTTTTTTTTTAAGACTTCTTGTAGGGCATGTCTTCTGGTAGTGAATTCTTTGAGCTTTTGTTTATTTGTAAATGTCTTACTTTTTTCATTCATTTTTGAAAGATAATCCTGTCAGATACAGAACTCTCGATTGACAGACTTTTCTTTAAAAACTTTATGTATATTACTGACTACTGGCCTTCATGGTTTTTGAAGAGAAATCCACTGTTAATCTTATTAGGGATCCTTTGTATGTGATAAATTGTTTCTCTTTTGCAGTTTTCAAAAATCCTCTCTTTGCCTTTACATTTTGACAATTTTGCTATGATATGTCTTGGTATAGATATCTTACAATCTGTCCTGCTTGTAGTTTATTGAGCTTGGTGTATTCGTTATTTCCATCAGATTTGGGAAGTTTTTGGCCATTGTTTCTTCAAATCTCTTTTTTCTCCCTTTCTCTGTCTTGTCCTTCTGGGACTCCATATGTTGGTATGCTTGATGGTGTCCCAAGGTCCGTCAGGCTCTGTTCATTTTTCTTCATCATTTTTTCTTTCTGTTCCACACACTGGATAATTTCAATTTTCTTGTCTTCAAGTTTGCTGATCCTTTCTTCTGTCTGTTGAAATCTGTTGTTGAGTTCATCTAATGAGTTTTTCATTTCAATTACTGTACTTTGTCACCCCCAAATTTATGTTTGTTTCCTTTTTATCATTTCTGTTTATTTTGTTCAGACATTTTCTCAATTTAGTTTATTGAACATATTTAAGACAGGTGATGTAAAGTACTTGACTTGACAGTTAAAATGTATACACTTCCTTAGCGATGGTTTCTGGTAAATTCTTTTTTTCCTGTGAATGGGACATAACTTTTCTGTTTCTTTTTGTGTTTTGTAATTTTTTGTTGAGAAGTGGGCATTCTGAGTATTATGTTGTCAATTATGACACTCTAGTTTTCCCACTTCCCTGGGATTGCTAGTATCTTGTTGTTGGAGGGCTTCAGCCATCAATTTTTTACTTTTCCAAACTATTTTGCTACCAGATGGGGAATGGAAAATGAAAAGAAGTACTGCCTCTTTACGTCTCCTCAACCACTGTTGCCTGAGGGGTTGAAAAAATCAGGACCCTCAAGCTAGTCCCCAAGCAATCTGAAGTAGCTAGTCCAAAGCAGTGATCAGCAATCAAATACACCTCCAGATTTTGGAGGACTGGGTTTCTTATAGCCTACGCAGGCACCAGCAAGCTACACCAAAAGTCTTGGCTGCATGCCATGCGGCTAGGGGAGTAGAATGGTAGCCACTGCATGGCGGGTAAGATTCACTGATACTTACCACAGTTATCAGCCTATTCCTCTAGCTCTTCTCTGGATGCTGCACAGTGTTTCACTAAACTCTAGTTTCAAAATAGTTGAGGGAAACAGATGTGGCTCAAGTGATTGGGTTCCCATCTACCATATAGGAGGTCGAGGGTTCGATTCCCGAGGCCTCCTGGTGAAAGGCAAGCTGGCCCGAGCAGAAAGCTGGCCCATGCAGAGTGCTGGCCCGCACAGGAGAGCTGGCCCACGTGGAGAGCTGGCACAGCAAGATGATGCAACAAAAAGAGACACAGAGGACAGACAATAAGAGACACAGCAGACCAGGGAGCTGAGGTGGCCCAAGAGATTCAGCGCCTCTCTCCCACTCCAGAAGGTCTCAGGATCAGTTCTGGGTGCTGCCTAAAGAGAAGACAAGCAGACACAGAAGAACACACAGAGAGCAGACAGCGAGTGCAAAACAACAAGTTGGGGGGGAATAAATAAATAAATCTTTAAAAAAAAAAAAAACGTTGGTTCAGACAATTCCTGCCAGTTCAATAGTTTTGGTGGAGGAACTAATTCCTGAAGTTTCTTCCTATGCCATTTTCTCACAGTCTTCTTCAAATACTTTTAATATTACCAAGCAATTAAACTTTTATCTTCTTTAAGATTCTTACTTTTGTATAATGCCACTTTTTGAACTTGATATAGCAAGAATGAAACTGATGGTTGATGACTTTTGAAAGAACTGGGAGTTTAGCCTGCTTAGGAAGTCTGGGAAAAGTTAAGTTGATCTATGCAAAAGAGATTGAGAGATTTGCCTCCTTTTTTTTTTTTTTTTTACCTTAAACTTCAAAACTCAAGGAGACGGGAAGCGGCTGTGGCTCAATCAGTAGGGCTCCCGTTTACCATATGGGAGGCCCCGGGTTCGGTTCCCGGGGCCTCCTGGTGAAGGCAAGCCCGCCCACACGGCGTGGTTAGCTGACCCAGTGAGCACAAGCAGCAAGGGGGGGATAAATGAATAAATAAATAAAATCTTTAAAAAAAAAACTCAAGGAGTCATATTTCATCTCAATATAACAAATGCTTTTTAAAAGAGAGGTTGGGGTGTATTCTTACTGATTTTTCTTTTTAAAAATTATTTTTCATTATTCATTTTCAGAAGTAAAATTCATCATTTTTAGTGTTTTCACAAACACGGTATTTTAAATACTTCTCTTTGTAGTCAACCCTTCTTTCCTCACTCTTATCCCCCCGCAACCACTGATCTGTTTTCTGTCCTTATAGTTTTTCCTTTTCTAGAAAGTTATATGAACTGCAGAACCACACAGAATGAGCCTCTTGGCTTCTCTCACTCTCATGCATTTGAGATTCATTTATGCTGTCTTTGTCAGTACTTCACTGTTTTTTCTTGCTGAGTGGTATACTATTGTATGGATATACCACATTTTTGTAACATCAGTAGCTGCCAGAGTATGCAAGAGGCAGCTGAGTATATCTGAGGATGGTGTAGAAGGGATTTTGGCCTATTGTGATGAGACTTAAATTAGAGGACCTCAATATGCTTTTCACATGTGAAATTCTTAAGTTTTTTTAAATTGCCTGTATAGATGTTTTTACTTGACAAGTACAAGTTACTCAGCTGACTTAAGAAAGGGGCATCCTATGGAACATACTAAGTTAAGTTATGTACCCAGTTCCTGAATTTGTAGGTCAGTGGAAACAAGATGTATTGTTTTTCTTTTCTTGCCTTTATCTATGAAGTCATCCCAAAGTAAAGCTTCTTTTTAGATTAAGTCAGTTTTCCTCCTTTTCTCACCACTTCCTCCTAACCCCTACCTACCAAATCAACTCTACTACTGTCTCTTTGACTTACAACAGAACTTGGCCAAGTTATTTTAGTGTTGTTTTAAGAGGAAAATGAAAATGCAAGCTCTATTTCCCATTTTTATTTACTTATTTCTGGTATTTCTTAAAAATGTATTATAGCATGTGGAAGAAAATATTAGTTTGAGGGTTTGGGCTCTAAGTCAGACAGCTATGATTTCAGTTATTACAACTGTGTTTCTAATTAGGAAACCTGAAAGTTAACTTCTAAAACTCAACTTTCTCATCTTTAAAATGGGAATGGTAATAACACCTACCTTTTGAAGTTGAAAGGATTAGAAGAGATAATGTATATGTTTAACAGTGTTTTGAACACAGTAGGCATGCAGCAAATACTAAATATAGATATCAAAAATAAAAATTTTCCTGTCTTTCTTATATCTCCACTTGAATATGATCTTAGAAAGATCGCAGGTTCTTATAGCTTGATCAAGGGTTGATGAAAAGTGTGAACTTCTTTGCATTGTTAAAATTGAACCACAGTGTAGTTTGGAAATCTTTTAGTACATACTTATCCTGAAGAACGTTCGTTATTTTACCGAATTTTTGAAATGATTTGGCTTCTACCAAATGATGACTTTAAATTTTAAAAGGCTAAGGAAGCTGTTATTCAAAGAATGCCTTAAAAAGAATACTTTAGATCTTAATTTAATTGCTAGTCAAGGAATTTGGATTTCGATTATTTCTTATTTATCTTCTCTTGATGAAAGTGGCTTTTCTACCATCCTTTTGGGTATTTTGTTTTAGCTCTGATGTGGTATATCATAGTACTTTTATTTGGCCCTTGTTATATGACTTTATTAGGTTAAGTTTTTGTCCTGGAGGAAAATTCTTAGGCTAGCTAAAAAGACAGGGAAAATGTCTTTATTTTAGTTCCTCTACTCTGAGAATCCAGCAGCAATAATTAATTTAAGGTAGCTTTTTTTTTTAAAACAGAAATTAGAGTAATAAACAGAATATGCAGTGTCTTAAAACATACTGTAGAGTTGTAGTTTAGCATATTCTTAATCTTATATATTTTTATTGGACATATGAAATGAAATGCCCTCTAAAATGAATTATAAGTCAGTTTTATTATGCTTTAATGTTTTCCAGATGAAGGTAATGAAACAGAGGTGCAGCCACAACAAAACAGCCAGTTAATGTGGAAGCAAGGTCGACAACTACTCAGACAGTAAGTATCCCAAGTTCAAACATAATTGGTAGAGGAGAAAAACATTATGAGATTATTTATTTCCAACTCAATAAAATAATTTTGTTTCTTATATTACTATACTGCCATTGGGAGAAAGCTTAATTGAATTACTCTTCCTTTTTCATATTAAACACTTCCCTTCTGTAGTATAATATTTTTTTCATTAAATATTAATAAGAATTTTCCAGAATAAATTCTCTTTCCATATTTTGTCTTCATCAAGAAGAGTAAATTTTTAATCTTCTAAATTTTATTATACACTTAGATTTACAGTTAAAAGAATCCTCTACCCTTAAAGTTATTTTTTCCTTTGCATATTTTATACATGAATATGCATGTTTTAATATCCCAGTTGATGTTTACGTGTTATTTCATATTGTTTTTAAATGTTCTATATTAAATAAATTGAATTTCTTGATTTCCCCAAGTTTATAAATATTGCACTAATGTATACATTCTCCTATAAAATGTATATTTGAGACTATAGAGAGAAACAAAGCTAGGTTGAGCTTCATGTGTCAAGTGGGTGGACTAGACCCACTTACCAGCTTATGTCTGGCTCTTCCATATCACCTTTGAAATGGGATTCAAGTTTGTGCCTCAGCAAGATGAAATTTGCTACCTGTTTTGGGCAGGGGATTGCTTGTGAATATTCTAAACCTATGATCTCCAAAGTGGGAAAGTGGGTGCATGCCAGCCATTTTGAGTATGTGAACAGAAAAATCTTTTTTTTTTTTTTTTTTAGGAGGTACTGGGAATTGAACCTGGGACCTCGTACGTGGGAGGCAGACGCTCAACCACTGAGCTACATCCGCTCCCCTCAAATCTATTTTTTATCTAAAAAAATGGGACTTTAACTAATGTTTAATAAGTAGATTTTCATTAATGCCTTCGCTTTGGTCTTAAATCTGATTTATGCATTTTTCATTAATAAATAGGTAAGTTTTCTAATGTACTGATATTTTTTTTTTACTGAGAAGTGGTTATATCCTCGTGGGCTAAGAAATATTTTCAAAAACTTAAAGATCCATAACTTTCCTCTGAAGAGGAAGGGTGGCATTTTATCAATCAGTTAGAGTATAACTATTTAGTAGAACCAACTTATCTATGGAAAGAGCAGTTTTAAAAATATATTTATAATGTGATTTTTTTGCCAAATTGAGAAATCTATCAAATATTTATTGAAAATAGAAAAACATAACACCTTTCTATTAATTATTTAAATTCAGGAAAGTAGGAAATTTATTACCCAATTTTAATCAAAATTTTGGATGGGATTGAAAAGTAAGTAACTTGTTTTGGTAGGATACACATTTTCCATTTTGATGACATATCTTTGTGAGATATCTCTTTGGGATATAATAACTATTAAAACCAAATTTTGAAATAAACTGAACTTGTTGGGTATTCTTATCCGCCTTTGTTTTCTTCTTTCATTGGTAGATTGAATGCCTCCTTATAAGTTAGTGCTTAACGTTTTTCTATCACCTTTGTTAATGGCATTTGCCTTTTTTTTTTCACATTCCTGCCACTGCCACATTTGGTCTCCTTTGGACAGTGTTAGTAGGTATGGAGTGACTTCTGTATATTCCAGACATATATCCTGGGTGTACCTGTTGTATGGGAAAGAAAACTGAAGTTCAGGAAATTAAAGTTACATGGTAAACAAAGTGGTAGAAGGAGCTTTAGACCCAGAGCTAACTCTTATTACAAAGCCTATACTCTTTCCTTTAGGCTGCTGCTTCTCTGCAACACACAAACATGTGTGCACAAGCACACACACACTCTTTCATACACATCACATCTCACTATTTTAATTTAAATGTGTTCTATTTATATTTTAGAGTTGTCTCAGGATTGAAGCTTCCCTTCTGTAGATGTGATTCTTGGGAAAATGCTATCTTGTATGTCATGAAGGAAATCATGTCTGCCTGAAGCATTCTCCTTAGATCTCCATTGATCCAATGATATTTTACATCAGAAATGTGAAAAGCAAAAACAAAACACTGCTGACTTACTATTATAAAACAGGAGTTCAGTAGGACCTAGGAGTGAGCTTCCTCCAATTCTGCCTAGAAGAGAGAATATGCTATTAGGTGTATTAAGGAACAACTTCCTCTTATGATTAACGTAATGAATGGTGTATTGTGTAGTTCTTTGATTTTCTCTCAGTGACTGTAGAGACTGGTACTGCAAGAGACAGCCTCATTTGCAGCTGGAAGATTATTTATTAGCCAGTCTTATAAGCATAGTACTGTACTGTTAAGTCTTATACAGGCAATGAATTTAAAGAAATGTTTTCATTTACATGTTAAATTACAGAATACTGATTCTGGTATGACTGAATTCTAAGGAACCTCTTAATGCAGGTATCTACAGGAGGTGGGCTACACGGACACTATTCTAGATGTGAAATCTAAACGAGTACGAGCTTTGTTGGGCTTTTCAAGTGATGTCACTGACAGGGAAGTTGATAGAAATCAGGAATCAATTATAAATGGCACAGAGGCTGAAATTAAAGAGGCAGCAATGATTGGGTAAGTATTTTGTCTGGAAAGTGTTTTAATTTTAGTTTTTGTTAAATATTTTTGATTGATACTTGTACTTTAAGATAGTGATAGAGAAATAATTTAATTATAATAGTTTAATAAAATTTTAAAATTTCATTTCATTAGAAGGCATGGTGCATAAGGAGTAAAGTTATTTATATATGATTATTTAAATTCAACAATATAATTTTTTACCTGGGATATTTATTTGCTTAAAATTTATGTATTTAATATGCATTTTAATATCTTGAAGCTAAGTCACTTACTATTAGAACTTCATAAAGGTCTTATTTAGAAATTCAACCCAAATCTATAAGAATGACATTTCACTGTTGGTGACCCAGAAAGCATATAATTACCTAAATTCTTCAGAAGTAAACCTTTCTTTAACTTTTCTTTATCTAGTAATTCTGTAACTCATCTCTTAAGTATATATTTTTATTCGATAGAATATCTAAGCAAAAAATTATTTAATAACTTCAAAATCTTTAGTTTTGATTTTTTGGATGCTGTATCATACAGTTATATATAATTCCACTCAATATGAATGTGAACAGTTTATGGAGAGATTCTTGATCGAAAAAAGATCATCATAATTCTTAAATAAAAAGCCAAAGATTCTGTGACAGTCTAAGTGTGATGTTATATTATTTGAACATGTCTAGGCTAGAAGAATGGTATTAATTAAAATCTATAAGTTTTCCAATGAGAACATACTTCTGTTATTTGGAACATAAATTGCGGAATTTAGGTAAAGGTTCAGAAATGCCATCTTTATAGACACAATCTCATTGGATCCTTACTAAACGTATTTATTAATAATTAAGAATATATTAACGTGTTTTTATAAATGTAAGATGTGGATTATTTCTTTGTGTAGACTTAGACCACATGCTGGATATCATTCTTGGTTGTATTTTTTGTTGTTTGTGTGTATGTTTTGTTTTGTTATTTTCTTGGTTGTATTTTTACCTTGGGTGGTCAAAATAATGACTTAAGTCATTGTGAAGAACTTCAGAAAATACAACCCCAGTTGTCATATGTTTGGCCTTGATCCGGCTTTTGAAACTGAGAAAAGGGTATCTTTCTGAATCTTTCAGATATAGGGAAAGGTGGGCAACAGAGGGGGGAGAAAACAAAAGCATAGCTTTCAGCAGATTTGAAATTTATGGTTTATCTGCCCATAGTTGTGGCTAAATTTTTTCAGGAAAATACCTTCTTATCTAAAAAAATTTCTAGTGAGTTGGAGACATCTGGCCATTAGGGAGTTGTTTACTAAATTTATTTCCAGTGAACTAAATTCAAGTCCTATATCTTTGAAAGCACAAGAGATCAGAGGAAGAGTTGCAGAGCAGAGACGAATAAAGAAAAATAGAAGCAGAGACAATAAGAAAAATAGTTTTTAAAAAGAAATACATTGTTTGACTTAAGGATCAAAATAATAATTAGTCAGAAGGGGGTGGGGGTTCTTTACATTAGATTAGCACTAATCTAAATAGATGTGATTGCGAAGTATTTTTAAAATAGTAGCCACTTCCTATATTCCTTTTCCAATTAAGTCCATGGAATTGGAATGGCTAAGAATGCATGGATCATAATTTAACTTGGTGAATCATAGTCTCAATGTAAACAGAAGTTAACACAGTGTGTCATGGATTAAGCCTTATATTGAGGTTAAAAAATATACATTAATTTAGCAAGATGTTCATGTTTTAAACCAGAAAATCCGAGTTAACAGATTCTGCCTCCGTGCTGGAAAATTTCAAATTTCTTGAAAGCGCGGCTGCAGATTTCAGTGATGAAGATGACGATGATAATGTTGATGGAAAAGAGAAAAGCATCATTGATACTTCAACGGTGAGTTGGATAACTGAGATAAAATAAATATTTTTAGTTAACAGAATGCTTGCTTTTAATATAACCCATGCCCTACAACATAAACACTTAACTTTTAAAAAATTTTATTTATTTATTATCCATTTTTACCCCCCCACCCCGTCTTTGCTGTTTTTGTGTCCATTCACTGGGCAATTCTCTGTGTCTGCTTCCTGCCTTCTCTTCTCTTCCTTCTCCTCCTGTCTTCACCGGGATTTGATCCTTGGAACCTCCGCTGTGGGAGAGAGGCGTCCTACCGCCTGTGTCACCTTAGTTCCAGGTTTTTTGGTGCATCTCATCTAGGCTCTCCCTTTTGTCACTCTCCTGGTACGTCATCATCTTGCTGCATGGCTCGGTGGGGCCTGATGGTGCACCTGCGCGTGGGGTCTCGGGGGCTCACCCATTCACGGGGCCTGGTAGCGCCCCTGCGCACGGGGCCTGGTGGCCCACATGCCTTCTGTATTTTTCTTTTTTTAATTTTTACCGGGAGATCCTGGGGATGGAACCCAGGTCCCTCCATATGGGAGACAGATGCCCAGCCATTTGAGCCACATCCATCCCCCCCTGCTATATCTCTTGAGGTTGACCAAAGATACCTAGAGTTACAGTCATTTCCCATACAGGGTGGTCATATAATAAAGCAGGCTTAGTTTATCACCAGCATTCTAAAACCCAGACCTAGGGAGAAAAACTAGGTCTGGGGACACATGCATGGTTTCTAATATAGCGAATTAATATAGCGATTATCACAAAATCAGGACAGTGAGAATATTTGCAATCCTTAACATTTTTTTATGAATTTGGGGGGTTTAATCTAAAACTATTTTTAGTATTTATTTCATATTCAAGGATATTTTTAGTAAAGCATCTTTGTCTTAAAAGTTCTTACTCTTCAACTTTTTGTTAATTCATTAATAAACATGACATCATTTCTTTCTATAGGGCTGGTGAATATGGTAAATGTTATGCGTTATCTTATAACAATGCAGTATTATTGGTTACTATAAGACAGTAGAACTGAGAGACGCATCCTGGTGCCTGACGGTGACCAGCATCAGACCTAATCAATGCAATCTTTGTCTCTCCTGTCACAGTTGCTTTGGTAGACAAATTCTGCAAGCACCCCACTTTCAGAATTCTTCCACTAGATTTCTTCAGAATTGTTTAAGATTCTTTTGTAGTTTTGTTCAGATCTTTATAATTTATAAGCTTACTGACTTTCTCTTGATAGTTTCCTTGACTAAGAGGTGTCTCTAAATTGCTTCTCCCTTTTCTCCCCTTTTCCTTTCTTCTTCCTCCTTTCATTTTTCTTCTCCTTTTTCTTCTCCCTCCTCCTCTTCCTTTTTTAAGTAAAAGGTCTGCTTTGCTTTATCCTTTTTCATGTTTATTTAATGAGAGAAGGAAAAAGAAAAAAAAAATTTTAAACAAAAAAATTTTAACAAAAGAAGGAAAGTAAGAAAATATAAAGCACACTAGATCTAGAATCAGAAACCTTGGGTTTAAGCCCTTTTTCTGCCATGAATTGTCTATGCTTCTTAATAGTTCAGTCTTTGGATTTTAGTTTGTAAAATTAGCATTATAATAAATGCCCATCTTATTCCTAGAGGATTTTGTGAGGAATAAATGAGACACTATATATGAAAGTGATTTTGTAAAGTCATTTCTGAATGTAAATTCTGTTCTTTGTGCCCTCTGTTTCCTGAGCTCCATCACAGGCCCTCATATTATTAGTTACAATGTACTATTGGAAATATATATACCCCCACACACACTACTAGGCCGCTATTCCATAATGCTCTACTGATATGGTCCTGCCAGGAAAATTATTTCAATTTCAGGTGTCACCAAAATTTTTGTTTTTCTTTCCAAACAAGTAGTAATAGCCTGTGTCTTTTTATCTGTCCTAATCATTTGGAAATGATTAATTGTGTACTGACTTATAAATTCTGTGGAATGAATGCATTGAGATATTTTGCTGTTAAAATACCTTTCATTGCTTAGTGGTAGATAACAACTCTAAATATGATGCTTTAAGTTTCTTTAAATATTACATCAATTAAATATCTTTTAAAAAATCTATAACTGATTGATAATTATCACTACTAGGTATGGTCTTACTATAATTCCTAACCATAAACTCGTTTCTTCTCAGGTAGTCAAATTAAAATACATACTGCTTCTAATTAGTACAGATCTCAGCAATTTTGTGACCAAGCAATGAAGGCATAGCCAATATAAACACATTTATTTATTTATTTATTTATTTATTTTTTAAGATTTTATTTGTTTATTTATCCCCCCTTGCTGCTTGTGCTCACTGTGTCCATTTGCTGTGCATTTTTCTGTGTCTGCTTGTCTCCCTTTATTGGGTCGTCCTGCTGCGTCAGCTCACCGTGCCATGCGGGCTGGCCTGCCCTCACCAGGAGGCCCTGGGAATCGAACCTGGGGCCTCCCATATGGTAAACGGGAGCCCTATCAGTTGAGCCACATCCGCTTCCCTATAAACACATTTTTTTTTTTTTAGATTTTATTTATTCATTCATTTATTCCCCTCCTGCTGCCCGCGCTCGCCGGGTCAGCCAACCACGCCGTGCGGGCGGGCCCGCCCCCACCAGGTTCCCGGGGCCTCCCATATGGTAAACGGGAGCCCCACTGATTGAGCCACAGCCGCTTCCCCCTATAAACACATTTAAACCCATTCAAACATTGGACTCAAAAATACTTTTTAGTTCTTCAGGAAAAAAATTTCTAAACATATAATTGATTTTATTGTAACAACTTTGCAATTTTTACATTATATTACATTTATTTTCACAGCTGCAGTCTAATAGCTACATGAGAAAAGGACTTTAAAACGGTAACTCTATGCAGCAATGAATATGCATGACTTAGAACGTTTATTACATTATATATATAGGGAGAATGGCAAAATATTATCCTGTAAAAATGTTAAGTAGAAGAAACAGCTTTTTAAAATGATATTTTCTTTCTTTTCTCAAAATAGTTGAATAAAGACTTTGACAATGCAAAAGCATAAGGCTATTAGTAACTGCTGGTTGTGTACAACTGTTACAGTGTAAATTATCCTGAATGCTACATATTCCCACCTTTTCTATTTGCCTTCTCTTGGTGTGTGATTGTTCTTTGGGTTACATTCTGGATTATTTTCCTCCTTTGCATCTCCTTCCCTTTTCACACAGTCACCTGCTTTACCTTATTTTTCTTTATCAGCATTATTATCAGCATTATCATCATCATTTAAGTGTAATAATGATCTTCATGTGAAAAGTGTTGAATTTCAAATTATATGGAGGATAACTTCACAGCAACATCTGGTCTCCACATTCTAAAACTTCAGGAGGGGAAAAGTAATGGAATAAAGAATCACTAACTGTTGTTTTAATCATTTTTTTTTTTTTTTTTTTTTTTTACCGGGAGGTACCAGGGATCGAACCCCGGTCTCTCCATATGGTAGACGGACGCCGAACCTCTTGAGCCACATCCGTTTCCCTGTTGTTTTAATCATAATGTAAAGAATCCCATCCCCTTTGTGTTTATGCTTCTTCTAAATGGTTTTCAAAATGACAGTCTACCCTTCTTTCTAATTTTCTTGACACTCTGTGCAACTCATTACTTTGTGTTTGTTTTATTTCCTAAGTTTATATAAGCTCATTGTTAGGAGTGGGGTGAGGCTTTAGATGTAAGGAAGAAAAGTAGTACATATTCATTATAACAAAATAACACCCCTTCCCATTCACTAATCCTGTTACCCATTGATAATCACAGTTCATTTTTATTATATACCTAAACTTAAAAAAAAAAAAAAAATTAGTTTTTGTTATTTATTTAAAATGGCATTGTACTTTGTAGACCATGATCTGCAACTTGACTTTTTCGTGTGTATTGTAGCCCTGACTTCTCATGTCAGTATATATACCAAGTTTTAAAAACTGGCATTATAGTATTCCAGTGTGTGAACATAGCACAATGTATTTAATCTATTTCCAGTATTTAACTATGATACACTATATTGAATATTCTTTTATCCTTGTGCAATAGCTCCTAAAAGTGAAATTCCTAGGTCCTATGGTATACTCCTTGTATTAGTCAGCCAATGGGGAGCTGATGCAAAGTACCAGAAATCTGTTGGCTTTTGTAAGGGGTGTTTATTTGGAGTAGAATCTTACAGTTACCAGGCCATGAAGCATAAGTTACTTCCCTTATCAAAGTCTGTTGCCATGTGTTGGAGCAAGATGGCTGCCGACATCTGCCAAGAGTTCAGGCTTCCTGGGTTCCTCTCTTCCCAGGGCTCGATCTTCTCTGTGTGCTTACTTCCCAGGCTTCAGCTCAAAAAAACTCCAGCATTAAAACTCCAACTCTGTCCTTTGCCATGTCTTTTATCTATGAGTCCCCACCGTACACCTTACTGACATGGCTCAATCAAAGCCCTAATCATAATTTAATCATGTAAAAGTGAAATCTTAGAACAGTTTACAAACATAACTCAACATCTATTTTTGGAATTCATAAACAATATCAAACTACTACATTTTAAAATTTTGTCAGATACTGCCATACTGCCATCTGTAAAGGTTGTACCAGTTTGCCCATTCACGAGGAATATGAATGTCCTTTTCTTCATATCCTTAACTATGCTAGGTGTTGTCAGTCTTTGATAGTCTGATAGGCAAATTATCTATTTCTTTGACTAATGTGTTAATATGGTGAACATATTTTCTTGTTGTTCTTATTTTTTTATTATATTATTTTATTATGATTATTAGCATTATTTTAATACATGACTCTTGTTTCTTCAGTGAATTATCTGTATTCTTTCACTTTTTTGTGTGTTGTTTGTCTTCATTTTGTGGGAGACTTTCATATATGGAAGGTGGAGCTTTTATATGATCGATAGATTGATGAATAGATAGGAATATGTATATGTGTATGTATATTATATGTATATGTAATCTATGCATGTGTGTATATGTGTATGTGTCCATCTATCCATACTTCGATATATCTACCTGTATTAGTCATCCAAAAGGGGTGTTGATACAAAGTACCAGAAATCTGTTGGCTTTTATAAAAGGTATTTATTTGGGATAAAAGGTTACAGTTACAAGGCCCTAAAGAGTCCAACTCAAGGTACCATAAGAGGTACTTCCTCACCCAAAGTCTGTTGCCACATCTTGAAGCAAGATGGCGGTCAGTGTCTACAAGCATTCAGCTTTCCTCTCTCACTTAAGGCTATGTGGTCCCAGCTCCTTCTGATCTCAGCTGCAGGCTGGAGGGCTCATTTTTTTCCGGGCTCAGCTGCTCACAAGGTCAGCTGTAAACTACCAGGCTCATCTCTCTTCGCGGGGCTGCAGGATCAAAGTTGATTCCTTTTCCATGTCTGTGGTGCTCTCTCTGTTCCTTTGTGTGTATCTTATTATGTGTTCTTCTTGAGTGACTGTCGTTTTATATAGCCCACAGAGGGGGCCAGGACTCAAACTGAGTCACCATAATGATATGGTTGAAACCAAGCCCTAATCTTGATTTCATAAATTAAAAATGAAACTACTGAATTTAATACAATCAAAGGGGTAGCATGCCCAAAGGAACAGACAGTTTACAAACATAATATCTCCTTTTGGAATTCATAAATAATATCAAACCGCCACACTATCCATCCATCCTTCATTTTTTACAAAATGGAAATAGGTTGTTGTTAGGCTTGTTAACAATAAAACAGTTATTGTTAGTCTTGTTAACAAAGGCTTATGGAGTGAGGTTATGTCTGTTCAGACTCCAAATTGTTACATCTCTCTTTAGTGAATTATTCCTTTTATCATTTTTAATGATGACCTGGTATCCTTAATAAAGTTTTTTTTCCTAAAAGTCTATTTTGTCTCTTAACACTGTTGTTACCCTCACTAACTTCCATCCCTTTATTCTCTTCTCCTGATTATTATAAATAATAGCTGTTATTGGAAATAGGACTTGCTCCTTTAGATTTTAGTACCAGTGAGTCCATCAAATTTTATATTTTAGCTGGGTGAAAAAGAATGCATATAATATAGGATGGTTTTTAAGACCTTATCTCTACACTTCCTTGAAATAAGCTTGGCAAGTTTTTAATAAGTAACCAAGGTCAGGATAGTCCCCTTAGGTCACTAGCAGGTGATCTCATGGATGATCCTTGTACTAATCCCCTCCTCCCCCAGTGCCATCTACTACCAAATTCTGCTTCCTACTAAGAGAGTTTGTTTAGATGTAACTCCCACCCTGAGGTATATCCATATCTTGTCCTCATTCACTCTGCCTTAAAAAAGGGGGGAAGGAGTTACTTTATCTTTCTCAGTGTTAAGGAGAAGATGGTAAGAAGAGCTGCTAGTTGGTATCAACTATCAGGAAAGAGATGATTGAGGAAATGAGACCTAGAAAAAGATTTTTTTCCCCAAGAGTTGGCTTTGAGACTTAATAACATACTTAACAATAACTAGTTGAGAATACATTCAGACTTTCTATTTGATGTTTCAGATACTTCTGGATATTTCCCTACGTTTTTGTCAGGCATTGAGAATAAGGATTCTTTATTGTATTAGTCAGGGTTCTCTAGGGAAACAGAACCGAAAGAAGATATCTGTAAATAGTATGAAATTTTATAGAATTGTCTCACATGACCATGAGGATGCACAAGTCCAAATTCCATCGGGCAGGCTGCAAGCCAGGGCCTCCCATGCAGGTCCTCAGTTCCCCAGGAGATGCTGGCTGTCTGAAATCGCTTCCCATTTTAAGGCCTTCAGCTAATTGGATGAGACATCACTCATTGCTGACAGCAGGGTCCTCAGTTCATTGTAAATGTAACCAGCCATCTATGTAATCAACTCACTGATGATTAAAGTCTATGAAATGCCCTTGTATTACAATTAAGCCAGTGTTTGCTTGATCAAACAACTGGGCACCATTACTTGCCAAGTTGACACATTAGCCTAACCATAACTTATCTATAAGATGTTCATTATAGTCCCTCTGAATTATAGTTGGGGGTCCCATCAAGGTCAGGGAAAGGGAAAGATCAGGCTTCTAGGATAAAAGAATATGGATTAGACAATATTCTTTATGTGGAATGATGAGAATCAGGTTTCACTATTGGTAAAAGTCTTTTTCTGCCTTGGTCTGGCTGCCTAGGGAAAATTAAAACATGGTTTGTGAGTACTTACAAAAGAATGCATATCTAGCATGGAATTTCTTTGTACAATCAACCACATTGATTTTTGTTTGTTTAATAGATTAGCTAGATGATAGATTGGGAAAAGCTGGAAACATAAAAATAAATCTTAAATGTACCAAATACTTAACCACTTATTCTGGCATCTTAATAATTCTTTATTTCTCCTATTCAGTTTTTATACCTACCAGGAGTTAAGGCAGATAGTGTGCTAGCTCTTTTCTATTGGTAGTGATTTTCTAGAATGTTGTGTTGAGAAGGATTTCTGAGGATGTATCTGGTCTTAGACAAAAAGTGCTGTGATTGGTAAGTGGGAACAGGGCCACATAAGTCAGGTATTTCTCATCTCTTTTAGTCTATTTCTGGACTCTCTTGTCCTATTGATCTGTGTTGAACCTTCATAATTTTAACACCCCCCCTCCCCCCAATATTCCAGCAATTAAGTTTAATGAGATCATACTATTCCTGTTTTGCATGAAATGAAGAAGGTGTGGTCTGGAGAAGTTGAGATACTTAGTATATTTTGTATAAAGAAGTTTCAAACCAGTCATCTTAATTTCTTTGGGCTCCTGGTGATAGAGGTGACCAAAAAGGAGATAATTCATAAAGTGTGTATGTGTATTTGGCATATAGGTCTCAGAAAATCACCTGTGTGTGCATTAAGCTAAGTTTTGGCCTTCCAACTGGATTTATGATTCCAGAGATATTCCTAAGTATATAAAAATGAGACATAGCTCTTTTCAAATTTGCTATTAAATCTACATCATCTCAGATTTTAGGGAAAAATTGAATATATAGTTATTGGAGAAGATTGATAAAAGGTTAGATTATTAGAAATAATGGGAACTTTTTTTTCTAACAATATCTTAAAATATCTTAAAAGTCTTTAGGTATGCATTTCTGAGAGGAGTTTTCTAGATATTGTTAAATTTTATGATGGTTATATTCTGAAAATCTTTTGCAGTATATGAAATGTCTCTTTTTTTGGTTAGATTAGAATGTATGTAGACTGCACAAATTGCATGCAAGAAATATAAGATTTGGTTTTGTTCCTCATAATACAGTATGTCAGTGACATTTTTCATCTCTCTGTGATTTACCTGGTAAATAAATGTCTTATATTCCAGTAATTTCAACATATCGTTCAATTAGTTTATTTAAAACAAATAAGCCATCATACCATTTAATGAAGTTGAAAATATTGCTTATCTATAGTATATATCTTTTAAAATTGATATCTGTTTTTCACTGAGCTGCATAGGTATTATACTTACAAAACACAACAAAATGTACACTTTCTGAGGAAAACAATAGTTCAATTGGGTTTTCTCACTTAAAGTAATTTAATCTTGTATGCCATATTCTTTATTTAAATTCATAATATATCCTAGCATTTTAATTTAGCATGTTTTTTTCATTAGATTGTTAGGAAAAAGATGTTGCCTGATAGCAGTGAAGATCGAGATACAAAAGAAGCTCTAAAGGAGTTTGACTTCTTGGTTACATCAGATGAAGGAGACAGTGAATCTAGAAGTGCAGGTGATGGAACAGACTGGGGTAAGGAAGCATAATGGCTTCAATTAGAGATGTTAATTGCTTTTTTACCAGTAGCACAGCATGTTGAAAAGTACTTTAAATCTCTTAAATTGTTGAAATATTGAAATCCTGTGAACATTTTTAGTACTACCACCTTTTTGCATCCAGATTTTGAGTATGTATTTGGGTGAACCCGGGGCCTCGTACATGGAATACATGCACTCAACTACTTGACCTACATCTGCTCCCCATCAACTTTGTTTTTGAAGTTGAATTGTTTCTGTGCCCTGTACATTTTATGTAAAATGAAATTTCCTCAAGAAGGATTTAGGAAGCTAGTTTTCCATAGAAGTACATTTTAGGTACATGACTTCTGTAGTATCTGCATATCCAGACATGAATATGGCTAACTGAATAAGCCTTCACAGGTTTATTAAATAGTTCATAGTAACAGGAATTACTTATATGTTAATTTACTAACCCTTTAACATATATTTAAATTAAACATTACTTATCAATCTTTAACTTTTAGCTGGGAAAATGTTTGTTACATATTATATGCCTTTAAGAAATTAGAGTCCTTGAACTTAGTTCTCGTAGAGAGGAGATAGGATTGCATATTAAAATTTGTTAATGTGAGATTTACCTCTCAAGGATTATGCTTTGGGAAGGGGGTAGGAGGTGAGATGTAAACATATGTAGAGGGTTAAATTATTGTCTTTACTCTATTTTGAAATACTTTACATAAGAGTCTTGTTTTGCATCTGCATGAAGTAGTTTGTAGCTTTCTGATCACTCTCAGTAAGATTTTAGAATGCATTGACTTGCTGGTTGGTAAATTACAAAGTATTTACTTATTTCAGTACAAATTCATGGCATTTTAGATGTGGTGTAGAAGCCTTAGTAAAATATACTGAAGTATTAATGATAAAATAATTTGGAATTTTAACATTAAACTTTCTAATTTCTATTAGATTTAAATAAATTATTGATCCTTTTGCCAGTTTTTGAGAATTTTAACTAAAGCACATAAAGTTACTTAAAACAATATTATGAAAGAATCTTGTTTTTAAAAAGTTGCTGTTAGAGGTAGTTACTAGTTGATGGTGTGCATTGGAATTATTTTTATCATTATAATTTTTCATCTCCTTTTATTCAAGCAGCTACTTTAAATATAGATTGCAGTATACCTTTGAGAGTAAAAGCTGCTGATGAGAGATAAATTAGTAAAATGTAAACTTCAAAGTGATTTTTTTGGAATAAAGGAAGTTTTAAAAATTGGATATGCATATGAAAAATAAATATTTATAAGGATATCTTGATTCTCAGTTGTAATTATATCTATTTTGGTTATGTATATATTATATAAATACTCCACATTTATATTAAGATTTTTATGAAAATATGTAGGATGAGACTTCTGGTTTGTATTGCTTTTCTTTTTCTTTTTTTTTTTTTTTTTTTAAAGATTTAATTTATTTACTTTATCCATTTTAAACCCCCCCTTCCCCATTTGCTGTTTTTGTGTCCATTTGCTGGGCAATTCTCTGTGTGTGTTTCCTGCCATCTCTTCTCATCCTCCTCCTCCAGTCTTCACCAGGATTCGATCTTGGAGACCTCTGATGTAGGAGAGAGGTATTCTGCTGCCTGCGCCACCTCAGCTCCTGGCTTCTGGAGCTCTCGGAGCATCTCATCTTGTCTCTCCTCTGTTACGTCATCATCCTGCTGCATGGCTGCCGGGGCCCGACAGCTCAGCGGCACACAGAGCCTGGCAGCCCATGCACCTTCTATATATATATATATATTTTTTTTTTTTTATTTTACCGGGAGGTCCCAGGGATCGAATCCAGGTCCCTCCACATGGCAGACGGACGCCCAACCATCCGAGCCACATCCGCCCCCTGTATTGCTTTTCACCCTTTGAAACTCAAGAACATCCTGGTAGATTGTTTAAATATACCCTAATGACCTAATATATAGGCAAACATTTATTTATTGAAAGAATATATTGCTGCTAATGATTTTCATATTGTTTTAAGTTTATCTTTATAAAAATTTCCATTGTTTTCTTTAAATATCAACTAATGGTTTTTTATTTTAAATAGATTTTCATTTAAGTTAGTATTTTGCCCATAAAAAAGCTACACACATGATACAAAGTTGTTTTGTAGGATTATTTATTTTTATTTAGATGTAAATCCACTAGTAAAATCACATCTCTTAAGACTTCAGCTAAGATATCACTTCTAAGTGTTACTTAGTGTATTCTGTTGCCTAAAATTAAGAGCTTTTTTTATATTTTTAGTTATAAACATTAGAAATACTAATCTAAACCCTAATTTTTGCATATTTTTTCTCTGAAGGAAATATAAAAATCAGAATTCTAAATCCAAAAGGAAAAGTTAAGATTCCTTTCCTTCTCTCATTCGTGTTAAAAATTTTGTTCAAATTTTTCCTTCCTCATATTTTAGGTCATTATATAGTGACTAATAAAACTGTCTTGGTCAAGTTTACCTCATATTTTTAATAAACAAAAATAGGGTTTTTTAAAAAGGCAATTTTATTGAGATGTATTCATGTACCATACAATCTGTTCAAAGTGTGCAATCAGTGCCTTTTAATGTAATCACAGTGTTGTGTATTCATCACCACAAAAAAATTTTAGAACAGTTTCATTACTCCAAAAAGAAAAACTCCTCACCCCTCAGAAGTCACCTCTTGGTCCCTCTATTCTTCCTCTTTATAACCTTTTTTTATAACCTGTTTTTTTTTTTTTTGGACTGAAACACCACACAATGAACATGGTTTACAATTGCCTCAAGGAAAGAAATCTTCTCTGTTAACTGTAAATCTCAGTAATATAAAGTCTGGAGGAGAGATTATGTTTATGTTGCTGATTTTCTGCTTTGCATTCAAGATAGGCTTCATTTCCCCCTCATTTATCACAAACCATTTATAATGTTAGGAGTATCTTTTCTTTTTTAATTGAATTTCCCATGTAGGAGAGGCACTACTTATACTTTTGAACCCAGCTGACATCTTACTGTTTCTTTGAGCTTACTGGACAGATATTTCTAGTCTAGCTGATAGGTAATGTTCATTTACCCCAGTATCATTAAAAAAAGATTTTCTGGTACAATGATGATCTTGTCAGTAGTAATTTATAACCATGGCATACAGAAGGTTTTTCATCTGGCTTTACTTTTCCTTAAATCATGTAAATTTTCCGTGAATGTATTTAGCCCTTTAAGAGCCAATCTTTGGGGACTCTGTGATAGCTCTAATGCCACTTCTTTTCATTTTTTGTGCAAGTACTTGAAGAATTATTTAGAATGATTACTTAGTCACTGACTATCTAGTGTCTTAATTTTTCTTTCATTAGAGCAAAGTTGGGAAACCAAGTAGAGGTTAAAGTGAAACAGGTCTCTTCTTCATTACTCCCTACTGAGATTAGATATCAAATTAATCAGATACTTTAGGCAACAATTCCACTAATATAGCTAGATCCACTTGGCCCCACTGAGGATTATCTTTTGAAGAGTCATACATCTGTTTAGATATTGATCGGCTATTTCATTGGCAATCTGATGACAAGGGCATTGGATTGGTTTCTCTCCAAAAGCAGCCGAACTTGTCCCTGTGTAACTTCTTTGCTCTAACATGTGAGTGATGTCTCAGAGTTTTATAGGTTACATGTGTGTACATTTTAAACCTACTCTGATGAAGTAACTGGTAAAAATTCAAGTTACTGTTTTCCACATCTGAGTTGCCATATTCTTTAATAGTATATTGGATAATTCTGATAATGAGTGTGGCAATTTGATATTATTTATGAATTCCAAAAGAGATATTGATTATATTTGTAAACTGGTCTCTTTCTCTGGGCATGATGCTCTTTGATTATATTAGATTCACCTGAGACATCTGATTAAATTATGTTAAGATTAGGGCTTTGATTCAACCACATCATTAGAGTGCGAGTTGCAGTGTTTAGTCCCAGCCCCTTGGGCTGATAAAACAGACTCTCACATGAAAGTAGATACACAGAGAAGAACAACACAGAGGAAGAGAACACATTAGACATGGCAGAGGCCCCAGGAAGAGAGATGAGCCTGATAGTCTACAGTTGACCTTGTGAAGAGAAAAAGCAGCTGAGCCTGGAAAGAAACAAAACCTTGGAAGAGAGACTACCCTTATGCCAGCCTACAGCTGAGATTGGTAGAAGAGGAAAGAGGAAGGCTGACTCTCACAGACTCTTTAGGGACTTGTGAATGTAAGTTTCTTCCCCAAATAAATACCCTTTATAAAAGCCAAGAGAGTTCTGGTAGTTTGCATCAGCACCCCTTGGCTGACTAATACAGACACTAAACAAGGAAACTCATGTAGGCTCTCAGTACTTGCCCTGCAGGCAGAAGCAACTTGCTGACGGCTAAAGAATTTAAGAAAAATTAAGTTGAAGTAGTCCGGGGCAAAGGATTACCTGCTTTAAATCATAGAATACAGCACCCAGGAGGAGGAAAAGGTCTTTTTTTTTTTTTTTTTTTTTTTAAACCGGGAGGTCCCGGGGATCGAACCCGGGTCCCTCCATATGGGAGACGGATGCCCAACCAGTTGAGCCACATCCGACCCCGAAAAAGGTCTATTTTTTGAAGGGAGTAGAGGCTGGCATTCCAATTCTTATAAATGAGAATTCCTAAGGCAATGAGCAAGCATAATCCCAAGACAAGATCCAAGCTCAAAAAATCAGAGAGAACTCTCCACTTTGCATTACCTTCTGGCTAAATTCTGAAGCATAACACCATGGAACACAGAGCCAATTTGCAAAGACTGTAAAAGGTATTTTTTGCTTTGATTTGTTAGCTTCTGTCCCTTGAGAAAATCTCTGTCATATCACTAGAATAGATACAGACTTAAGGAATAGACAGTTCAGGGACTAAATCCCAGACTTAATACTTTAAAACTTTAAAATGTACAATGTGCAATAAAAGAGTAAAAGATGAAGAAACAGGAAATGACGGCCCATCCAAAGGAACAAGATAGCCATCAGCAAAGAAGACTAGACTTTGGACATACCAGACAAAGACTTTTTTGAAAAATGACCTTCAGTATGCTCAATGAGACAAAGGAAAACACAGAAAAAGAACTAAAGGATGGCAGGAAAATAAGGAATGAACAATATGAGAATCTCAATAAAGAGATAGGAATTTTAAAAGGAACCAAACAAAGGAGTTGAAGACCACAATAACTGAAGAGAAAAATTCCCTAGAGTGTTTCAACAGCAGAAGAAAGAATCAGTGAACTCAAAGTCAAGACAATTGAAATGATTCAGGCTGAGGAGCAGAAAGGAAAAAGAATGGGAAAAAAGTGAATAGAACCTAAGAGACCTGTGGAACAACCTCAAGCATCTCAAGTTCATCAGATCTCAAGTTCACCTGCCCTACAAGCACTACTAAAGAGTTCTTCAGACTCAAAGTAAAAGGATGTGAGATAATGAATTGAAGCAGCATAAAGAAATAGACGTCCATTAATGGTAACTGCAGTGATTGAAGTTGTATGTTGCCCAGAAAAACATGTTCTTAAAGTCTAATCCATGCCTGTGGGTGTAAACCCATTGTAAGTAGGACCTTTTGATGATAACACTTCAATTAAGCTGTGGCCCAGACGACTCAGAATGGGTCTTTTTTTTTCTTTTTAAGGAGTTTCCAGGGATTAAACCCCGGGACTTCGTACATGGGAAATAGGCACTCAAACCGCTGAGCTACATGTGCTTCCCCAGAATGGGTCTTAATTCTATTACTGGAGTCTTTTATAAGCAGTATGAAATTCAGACAGAGTGAGAGAAAGCAACAGGAAGTAAGAAGCTAAATATCAACAGAAGCTGGAAGAAAAGCAAGAGACCAGGAGGCACCATTATGTGCCTTGCCATGTGACAAGCTAAGGGCCAAGAATCTCTGGCAGCCACTTCTAGAACGTCACAGTCTTCAGAGAGAAAGCATTGCCTTGATAATGGCTTGATTTGGACTTTCTTTTAGCCTCAAAACCACAAGCAAATAAATTCCCATTGTTTAAGCTGAACCATTGCATTGGTATTTACTTGAACCATTGCATTGGTATTTACATATGGGTAATTAAAAATGCCAGTACTACTGTATTGTATTTTTTGATATGTTACTCCACATTTTACATCTTACAAATTTTAAATTGCAAATGGATAAAATGTGATGGTAAATCTATGCTTTTCGACATACAATGTGTAAAGATATAATTCAAAACAGGTACAACAAAAAGGTAGAGTGGAAGGGGTATAGGAACAATGCATGTGTATGCTTTTTTTTTTTTTTTAAGATTTTATTTATTTATTCATTTATCCCCCCCTTGCTGCTTGTGCTCGCTGGGTCAGCTAACCACGCCGTGCAGGCGGGCTTGCCTTCACCAGGAGGCCCTGGGAACCTAACCCAGGGCCTCCCATATGGTAAACGGGAGCCCTACTGATTGAGCCACAGCCGCTTCCCTGTGTATGCTATTGAAGTTAAGTTGGTATCAAGTGAAATAATATATTGTTTTAGATTTAGAATGTTCAGTTTAATCCCCTGGTAACCACAAAGAAAATATTTGAAAAATATATACAGAAAGAAATGAAAAGGGACTCAGAATAGTACAATACAAAAAAATCAAGTAAGTATAAAAGGTAGGCAGGCATTAATGGAAGAATTGAGGAACACCAAAGGTATAAGACTTAAAATGGCAGAAGAAAGTCCTGTATTATCATTAATTACTTTAAATATAAATGAATTAAGCTTTCCACTCAAAATGGAATGATTGGCAGAAAGGATAAAAAGCATGACTCAAGTATATGCTGTTTACAGGAGACTCACCTAATTTCAAAAAACAAATAGTTTGAAAGTGAAAGAGTGAAAAAAATATACCCTGCAAATAGTAACCAAAAGAGAGAGCAGCTGCACTAATATCAGATAAAATAAACTTTAAGCCAAAAACTGTTATGAGGAACAAAGAAGGCCATTATGTACTGATCAAGGGTTCAGTTCAACAGGAAGACATAACAATTATAAATATGTAAGTACCTAATGGCAGAGCCCCCAAATATATGAATCAAATATTCACAGATGTATTAGTCAGGGTTCTCTCGGGAAACAGAATCAGCAGGAGATATCTGTGAATAATATGGAACTCTAAAAGAGTCTCTCACGCGACCGTGGGGACGCACAAGTCCAGGTTCCTCAGGCAAGCTGCAAACCAGGGGCTCCGATGAAAGGTCGTTGATGAGTCTCTGGGAGAAGTTGCCTGTCCAACGACGAGCTGGGAAATTCTCTCTCAATGTTGAAATCACTTCCACTTTTAAGTCATTCAACTGATTGGATAAAAGCACCACCCATTGATAATGTAATCTCCCTGATTGATGCAGATGTAATCAGCCATCCACGCAGTAAACTCACTGGTGATTGAAGTCCATAAATGCTCTTGTATTACAATTAGCCCAGTGCTTGCTGGAACAAACATCTGGACACAACTACTTGGCCGAGTTGACACATTAGCCTAACCATCACAA